>CAUYRT010091603.1:0-22775 GCA_963574885.1 Lepilemur ruficaudatus | reverse complement strand
TTTTCTTGTTAATTCTTTTGAGTTCTAGGTAGATTCTTGTTATCAGACCTTTGTCAGAGGTGTAAAGAGCAAATATTCTCTCCCATTCTGTGGGTAGTCTATTTGCTCTAGTGATAGTTTCTTTAGCAGTGCAGAAGCTTTTTAATTTGATCAGGTCCCATTTGTTTATTTTTGTAGTGGCATTGATTGCTTTGGGGGTCTTCTTCAAGAATTCTTTGCCTAGACTGATGTCTGAGAGGGCTTTCCCAACATCCTCTTCTAGGATTCTTAAGGTTTCCTGCCTTAGGTTTAGGTCTGTTAACCATCTTGAGTGTATTTTTGTGAGAGGTGAGAGGTAGGGATCCTAGTATCTATTATTTTGAGACTTTTTAATAAAAGCTATTCTAACAGGGGAAAGGTGATATCTCATTGTAGTTTTAATTTGTATTTCCCTGATGGTTAGTGACTTTGAGCATTTTTTCATAGGTTTATTGGCCATTTGACCTGCATTCAAATGTCTATTTGCAGCACAATTCATAATTGCAAAGATGTGGAATCAACCCAAATGCCCATCAGTTCTTGAATGGATTAACAAATGTGGTATATGTAAACCATGGAGTACTACTCAGCCATAAAAATAAATGAATCAATGCCTTCTGCAAAAATTTGGATGGAATTGGAAACCATTCTCCTAGGTGAAGTATCTCAAGAGTGGTGAAACAAACACATGTACTAGCTACTCAATTTGAACTAATCGATGAGCACATGTGCACAGAGGGAAGTAAAACTCAGTGGAAATCAAGCTGGGGGGAAGAGGGGAAGAGGAAGGGTGAAAACCCACCTAACAGGTACAATGAACACTATTTGGGTGATGGGCACACTTACAGCCATGACTCAAGCATTACAAAAGCAATCCATGTAACCAAAAGCATTTGTACCCCCTTAATATTTTGAAATAAAAAGTTTATTTAAAAAAAATGTTTTCCTTGGGTACGATGTAGTTCTATCTAATCAGAGTGAAAACACATCACTTAGTACTGAAGGCATTAAGTAGTGACTCCAGAAATTTTATGTTTTAACACTGAGAGAAATGCCCTAAAGTAAACAAATGTCCTAACACTAAAAGAAAATTTCTAAATAGGCACAATATATTCAATTAGAATCAGGCAAGAAGAAAATGCCTGTTCTTATCATGCTGGGTACATAATTCAACCTTTGTTCAGTTCAACACAGATCATACTTCTCGACAGAAACCATCAAGAAGATATTTCAAAATGAAGACATTCTGCAATCAACGAATATTAAAAATGTAGATACTAGACCATGACTCATATTTCAATTAAAGGTACATTTCTTCTTCCTCTTTTCAAAAAATTTCTAATCAGATAAAAATTTTAAAAATTAAAATTGTTCAAAAACATGGTATTTTGCCTCGTTTAAGCTTCAAATCAGTTTTGTTTCGTAGAGTTGAATATAAGAATAAGCTGCCATACTTAACAATATAATTGGACCAGTTTAATATATTTTGATTTCTGCCTTTCTTTATAATATGACAATGTTATTCAGGTTTATTTATTTAATCGTTCATGAATTATTCTGAATTATGGATGAGTTCTAGGGTATTAAATTAAAATAAGAAATCTAACCCTGCAAGCAGAACTTGAAAATTACTATGATCAAGGTCTTTGGGGGTGAGGAATATTAAAAACCTGGAGATATAATCAGGTATTACACATTAGCTACTGGATATTGAAAATTGAAGTAGTTAACATTCTGCTGCTAGTCACAGACTAAAATTTAGATTCACTACTCTCCAACATCAAATATTCTGTAGAAAAGACATCAAACATGAAACCTCCATAGTATAAAAATGATTATTAAAAAAATGAACCGGAAAAGTCAAATTAGTTTATTTAAATTGATAATGTAAAAATATACTAAATTCAATATTTTAATAAGTGCAGTATTTTGAAATTAAAGGGGTTCCTAAATCTTTTTGAAATTATGTATTTTACTTAACTATTTAAGAATAAACAATGATTAATTCTTTAAGGTAATTTTAATCTAAATTAGCAAAAAGTAAGAAAAATGTAAAAACTTATATAGAAGAATGATAAATTTAGATCTTGTCATAGATTCCATTATTGGTATAACCACTGGGCTGCTAGATAAAAAGTAAATGATGTATTTACAATAATACACACACAAATATCATTTCCTTCTCCCCAATACTTCATCTTCTAAGAGTTGACGTATGTTTTAGTGTATTTTGTTTTTATAAACCTCTCTAATAGCTGCCTGCCTTTTTCATCATAAAAGCATTTTTTAAATTTATCTCACTTTTTACCTACTCTACTTACAATGATGATCTTTGTTGCTTTGAGTTTTTCAAGGTGCTGAAATTATCCAGATTCTACTTGGTTGCTTCCTGACAGTGGATCTGATAAAACTGGCCTTGGTTAGAGACGCAGATATGTCCTTGTTATCTGTGTATGAACATGAACGTTTATAAAGATTCCAATGTTTAATTCCATATCTTGGCAATCGTGAATTGTGCTGCAATGAACATTTGGGTACAGGTCTCTTTTTGATATAAAGACTTCTTTTCCTTTGAGTAGAGGGAGAGAGGGAAAGGGGTAAGAGATAAAAACTTGCCTATCAAGTACAATGTATACCATCTAGTGATGGGCACACTAAAAGCCCCAACTTCAACATTATACAATTCATTTATATAACAGAAACACTTCTACTTCCATGTTTATTAATAAATATTGAGTGTGGTTGTGTTCTAGTAAATATTTATTAAAAAGTAAAATTGAATTTCATATAATTTCCATATTGAACAAAAATATTATTCTTTTTTTTGATCTTTTTAGCCATTTAAAAGTGTGAAAAACATTATTAGCTCAGGAGTTGTACAAAAACAGGCAGTACGCAGGTCCATAGTTTGCTAATCCTTGGTACAGAAAGGCTATGATCTTATTTTTGTAGAATCAGGGAATGTGTTCCAGTTTAAAAAGTACTAAACTGAGGCTCGAAGGGTGGAAGAGAATTACAGTTTCTAGCATAGAACATAGATTTTAAAAATAACCCTTGGCTAAAGGAGTGCTTAATTAAGTGAAAGAGGTAGGGGAAACAGGAAATGATTGTTCTAGGATGAGGAATCAGCTATTTAAAATCTACAACAAAAGTGACCAGGACATTTTTGAGAGACCAAAATCTACCTAGTGAGGTTAGCTTGATGACTATGAAATATAGAACAGAATACTATGTGGTATTGGGAGATTCACTTTAACACTCTGAGCTGCAGTCTCCTTTGCCAAAATGAGTAATAATACTGACGCTCTAGCGTTGTGGAGACAGCTAAATGAGACAAACACTGTGGAATTGCTCAATGGGTAGAAAGCTTAATTTTTATACTTCATATATTAGTACTCTTTTCCAGGACAGTGCCTACTTAAACATTTTATTTTGATTTTATAAGATTTATTTTTTATCTTGCTACGCAATGTTTTCAAATTAATGTGGTTAAACTGAACTTTCTCCAAATGTACTGCTTTATTAAATTGGTCAATTTAATTTCACCATAAAGTTTATTTTATAATGTTTGCAAATATGAGAAAGTTATAAATAATGCTGTAATAGCCCAGATAGGCTGAATTCAAATTTTGTGTTATTTTGCTTTGTTCTATTCTCGTTTTGGTCCAAAAGAACAAGCAGAGATTAAATAGTATATTTATATCGCACTAACTTTAAAAAATTATTTATAATTTCATTTTATTTTTCATTTACTCAACAAATAGGTACAGAGGGCGTAATCACACTCTGCAATTATTTCTATATTACAATTTTGAAACATAGGAGCCCTTTTTTTCCTTGAGAATACATCTGAAGTATAATTAACTACCTCAGCAAAAAAAGGCACAATACTTTACTGCCCTTCAAATAACCCCGAGTAAATTATTTATTCCTCCATAAAATAGATGGTCAATTGAACACATATCACCTCCTCCCCGTTCCTGCTGTGTGTATTTAGTGCTGAGCACAGAGTCTTCTGAGCTATCAGCTATTATTACAGTGCTATTTTCTTCGTTAATGTTACTTTTGACCTCTACATTGGTAATTCTATTCAAGGTGCTCTTATTAAGGTCAATTTATCTTATGGACAGTAGACTTCAAATGGAAAATCTGACCACTCAATACAAGGAGATATGTAAGAAGTGCTTTAACAAAAGCTTCCCTTTCTAAATGAGATTTACTTCATTAGATTTGAGGCAATGCTGCTAATGGATTGAGTTAGGAGATATTGCCTATGCATTGTGATTTGACTTCAGAACTGTCTAACACTCCCTTCTGGCTCCATTCCACTGACTTATGTATGGCCTTTGGAATGTCATGGAAGGAAGCTCCAGGTTATTCATTTATGAAATGGCAGCATAAAAATCTATAGACCTCACAGAAATTCAATATTAATAATTATAACATTTTTGTAAAATGTTAAGTAATACAATTTAGCCCTGAGATTAGTGGTCCATACCTTTCAGCAATATACAAATTACCCTTGTGGTCTTAAAAGCATCATTCAAAAACACTATCAGAGTTTATGATTTGGAGAACTTGATTTTAAAATTTTTCTTTAGTTTATTTTTCCTTATATAAGAAGAATGAGAGTTATTAAAATAAAAATCATTGGAGAGCAAATCAAAGTTTGTAAAATTGTCAAACTTAACCAACATAATCAACAGCTCAAAAGATATTGATTTACCACTAATTACGAAGCTTTTTGTTAGTTCAGGGGGGAAAAAGCAGTATTTTTCCCCCCACTAAAGCAGTGATGTATAATTGTCAGAATTATTTTTGGTATTACAAATAGCCAAGTTAAACAGTTGAATGGTTGTGTTAAAGCTATATGAAATGAATACAATGGTGATATCTATTTTAATTTATATCTGTGCTATTAATCTTGATAGAGCTTTTTAAAAGCTTTTTAAAAAAATCATTATCAAGAAAGCTGTTAAAAGACATGGATGGGAACGAAGCAGTAAAAAAAGATAAATAAATTCATTGACTGTCACTATGTGCCAAATGTTGACATATATTACTTCATTTAATACTTATCACTACTGAATATAATTTTACCAATAAGAAAATTGATTTCATAGCCATTAAGTATTAAACCCAAAATCAATTGGCTAACAATTTGAAGGAAAAGGATCTCAATACTAGACTAGATAACTCGAAGCCAATATATATAATTTTCATTATACCACACAGTCTTCTCTAAATAAGAAGTGGAAACTGCTATCTTTCTGTTCTTTCTGTGTGGTGAATGATTTTACTGCTATCAATTTACTAGAATCTTAAGTATAGTTTTTAAAATGTAAGATAAGTTAGATAAAAGACTTGGAATGTAATTGAGTGTTGCTTTTTAAATCTCAAGTAAGTATAAAAGCTCTACTAAAGAAGAGTTAACAAAGGAGTCACTCAAAGGAATTCTGCACACACAAAAAATGAGTTCTAATAAGATTCATATAAGGGGGAACACAATATATGCAGGAAAGCTAAATTTTGACACCTTAAAATGACATAAGGGAAATGGAGGTGACCACATGTGAAACACAAGACAAATATAATTATTATCTCTGGAAAGCGAGGAGAAGCAGTCAGCTTCAGGTGAGTCACCATAGTAAGCTGCTTCATGTAAGTGCCTCACGTTGACTGAATGGTAGACAATCTGTAATAACTGGGTAGTAGTTACAAGTAAAACATTGCTGCCCTATCAATATGCAATCATGTGTTTATGTTGACAGCATGTTGAGTGAGTAAGAAAGAAATGCCGAATATACCCATGTTTCTCTATCACCCACTACTAGTAAAGGTGTTGATTAAGGGAAAAAATGGAAAAAAATAAAGTTTCGAGATATATTTATATATGCTATACAAATAGTATTCCTGTGATTCAACCTCAGAAGTTTACTGGGAAGAAAAGTAAGATTCAACTGTCAACTCAATGAGGAGAAAAATTGAACTAAAAGCCAGTTCTACACTCCTAGAGGAATGCAGCTGAACCCTTTTGTGGAAGGTTATAGTCTCTGTCATTCAGGACAAGAGGCATTTATAAATGACTTAGGCGTTCTAGCTAGTCTTTGGGCCATCAGTCTTAAACCTCTCTCTAAATCTAAATCTTCCACAGGACTGCTAAGGAAACAGCTACTCACCTTATGAACATCTTTTAATACCTTCTTATTTGTCTCAAAATAAAATACAAAATTCTTACAATAGCATAAAATGAACCCCTCAAAATTTTCATCTGGATTCTGCTTACCTACTCAATTATGACTTTCCCTTATCTATTTTTATATTTGAAGTTTTGGTACCCACAACACTATATGCAATTTTCCTAATGTTCAGGAGCATTTAAAGATAGTTTCCTGTTCTGATAAAATTAAGGATTTTTTTTGTTTGTTTATGCCAAATACACTTTTTTTTCTTGTTTTTAATCACCCTGTCTACCATTAATTGGAAGTAAAAATCTGAATATAGAAACTTAAGAAATATCTTATGTATTTAATGCTTATATTTTGGAAATGAAAGTGCTCATTTCTGTAAAACATTTCCTCTCTTCTCTGTTCCAGCTATTCTAAACTCATTTCAGATACTTAGATATACTTGAATGAGTTTGCAATTTTTCTTCTGTGGTTTCTCTTTTTGGAATACTTTCTTTCTCCACCTTGCTACAAAGTTCATTTATTTTTCAGGTTAACTATCAAAAGCTTCCTTCACAGAAAATATTTCACTGGCTATCATTTGTAAGTTCAATTTCAATTTCTATCAACTCAATTCTACTGATAGCTTACACTATTATTTTATACGCTGATCTAGCTTCCAAGGATATGTGGATCAAAGCCATAATTCTTAGTTCCAGACATCCAACATATAATTATGGGAAGCCTAATTAAATAAACAATTGCAATTCTGTGTATCACGGTTATAATTTTGTTATACATAGTTATCATGATAATATTTAGGAGGAATACTTAATGCCCTAATAATTTCAGGGAAGCTCTTTGGAAGAAGTAACATCTAAGTTGATGTTTAAAGAAGGAGGAGCAGCCAAACAGTGAAAAAAAGAATATGTCATTGGTGGGGTGGGGAAGCACAAAGGGACCGTGTGTAAATGGCATATGGTGATAAGAGATTTGAGGAAAGAGAAGCAGAACTGTATGATCTCATATGCCATAGGAAGGAGTTTCTACTCAACCTTAAGGAAAATATGGAACTCACAGAGAGTTGTGAAGCAGAACAAAGTACATGATCACATTTATCTCTCTTTTTATGGATCATTATGAATAGCTCAATTGTTCAGAGGGGTTTATGAATGGAGAGAGACCAACTTAAACAGTCTTGTAGTAACTTAAGGGTACAGGATAATGGAGAACAGTAAATAGATTTTGGTGGTAAAATTACCCATAATGATTAATAATGTGTGAGAAATGGAAAAAAGAAGAAAGAAAATACAACTAGGCTTGTGGTTTGGGTAAATGTTTAGACACTCGAAAAGAAGGGCTTTTACGCACTAAATGAACAAGTTCAAGAATTGATGTATGCAGTAGCTTTTAATAAAATACAATGTGATTCTAGAATTCATACACATATGCTCCTCAGCTTACACTGGGTTAATCTAGATGTATTCCATTCATAACTTGAGGAGTATACTGAATGCTTATTGTTTTTTTCACCATAATTAAATTAAACTATCATAAGTCAAGGGCCATCCATATAATTCCTCCTTAACAAAAAATAGGTGGACAACATAAGTAAGAGCATTTAAAGATAATTCCCTGTTCTGATAAAGTTGAGATTTTTTTTGTTACTGTTTATGCCAAATGCAGTGTTTTTCTGGTTCCTGATCACCCTGTTCACCATGAATTGTAGGTAAAATTCTTCAACCTTAAGAAATCATTTTATATATTTGATGTTCATATTTTGGAAATAAAAGTGCTCATTTCTGTAAATATTTGGTTAAATGGTTGCAAAGGAAGTGGAGAGTTGATACCTGTATAGATGTGCCATCTCTGTACAAACATACCTGAGCTATTGCATATATATTAAAACAAAAATTGTTAAGATCAGTAAGGTTTAAATTCTATGCACCGCAAATTTCCAAATGAAAAAATAAAGTGCTAGTGCTAAAGCTCATAAAGAAAACAAATCACTTGCACCATTACTAAAAGAGAAAAGACCCTTCTTTAACATAGGTAATACATATTAATTAGTTTTATAAAATGAATGATTCAATATACCTTATAACAGCTTACATCATTAAAGATCGATTTTTATAATGTTCCGCAATTGCCTTGCACTGAAATTGAGCAGAATAATCAAACAGTAATAGTAAAAATAGCAATAATACTACTAACAAAAATAGGAGGAGGAGGAGGGGATATAACCTTATTTTTAGCAAACCAGGACCATTTTATTCAAAGATATATTTGTATCATAAATGCACATTTCCAAAGAAGAATATTAGGAGGTATATTATGCTCCTTTAACTTACTAGGCTGAGAGGGAATCATATTTATAAGAAGTCTGAGAATGTTGGTAAAAGACATTAAAATTCAAAATATTTAAATAATAATTCTGCAGCTTATTTTTCCCAGTTTCTTCTAGTTTTCCTCTGAGCTATTTTGTGAAGCAAATAATCAGGACATATTAACACTCACCTATTCCTTATATTCTTTTATTGTTTTAACAACCTTTCAGTCTTAATCAGGGAGGCATGCTATGCACCTTGCTTCACAACTTCTCATACAGTTACATTTTATGGCTTTGGCCAGATTTTTTAATTTAGTTTTTAATTTTAGTGTGGCTTAAGTTTTCACCTTTGCTCTGATCCCAAGTCTTTCTCTCTTTAAGTCAGCAAAGGCAGGGCTGACACAAAGGGAATTAAGATAATAAATGAATCACTATTGTGCCTCTTCGTAATTAATTCCCCTTTTCCACCCTGTTGCAATCACAGCAGTGGGGTGAACAGAGACAAAGAACAGGGAGCTTAAAGCAGAGAAAGTGAGGATATTCTAGCAGCCCAGTTGCCCTGATTTTGTGTTAGTATGAGTCAGATATTTGGAAAGGAATAGGAAATCTCTTGATAAGTATTAGAATCCACACATAAGATATATTAAAAAATAATCACATTTTTATTGCTGTAAAGATAATTAAAAATATAATGATCAAGAAGCTGTATTGAGTGAGAATTATCTGTGTGCAACTGCATAACATCTGGGCATTAAAATCATGAGCTTTATTTAAAGCAGTCAGTTGAAAGATTTAAAAGTACCAAAAAGTTAATGGAAATTATACTAAGGAAGTCCAAATTATTTTTAACTAAATAATACAAAAATACAATCAAATACAAAGAACAACCTATTTCAATAAATCTCAAAGTACCTACACTCTTAGGTTTAGACTTCCACATAGGTTAGTCTGGAGGAATGATCTTCCTGCTATAATTTAATTAACTCATATTCTGAGTCGTTCTATTTTCAGGACAGCTTCTCCAGACCTTCCTGTCTGGGTCATTCTTCCCATTGTCCACACTTAGAGTACCATGCACTTTCTTTAAGTGGTAGTTGCAATTTAGTATTTACTATGTTGATATTTGGTCTCCCTGAAGAAGGGGTCCATGTTTTGTTTCCACTTCAATTTAACTCAAATAGCAAACATAGTGCATACTATATAATAGATAATGAAAAAAAATCGTCAGATGAATGAGTAAATAAATTTTGGCCATAATCTTTTTAAAATCTTTACAAAGTAATCTCAAGTTTCTAGGCAACTCACAATGTTAAAGTAGTTTCAAAAACCTCATTCCTCCAGATGGATGATGTGCAACCCAAAATTATATTATATTGCTTTGCACACTTTAAATTAATAACTGCTCATTGATATAAAGTGTTTTATTTTTAGTTTGGGTAAGAACAACATGAAAAAAATACGCTTCTATAGCTTTCTTGAGATACGGAAGCTATTTAAATTGCTTTCAAATTTATACTTCAATTACTTATAGAATTACTTTTAAAATCATACTTTTGTCCTTAGAAAAGTTGTATCTTTATATTAGACAAGATCGGGCACATTCAGGGTGGTATGGACATAAACAAAAGTTCTATCATTTACACATAAAACACACAAAATCCCATATTTACTTATATTTCTTTATATACATACATGTAGTTGATTATAATAAAAATGAAAATGCTAATATTTGAAATGCTAAAACTATAAATCCAATGTTTTAAAGAGAGAACCTTCTTATATAATGGTCACATCTTAAAAAATCCAAACCATGAAGAATAAACTATTTCTATACTTTCCTTATGAAATTATAATTGATTTTGAAATATAAACAAATTGTATGTATTAATATGTACATATATGTGTGACTATATCATTCTAAATATTATAAATTATATGAACAAAAGCAAAGTGAGTATGTTACATATATAAATATAAATATATAATTTATGCTCTATTTATCTGTTAGGCAAACTTGTGGAAAAGATAAAAAGAAAACTCATTTCCAAAGTTATTTTGTACCATCACACTAGCACATAACTTACATTTAATATATAATAATCCTCAGGAATTAATGTTGAAATCTAGACCAAATGGAATTAATTTCAGAATGCATCTCTTTTAAGTATCCTCAGCTTGAGGCAGGTATTTCCAAAGCTGCCTTGAAGGCTCACAGGAGAGCATGTTTCAACTGGGTAATAATGTATACCTTATATATATTCTTTTTAAAAGTAATTTGTTCTATTCTACATTTACAGCTAAACTGATACATTTGCCAAAGCTGTTAGGAGCATATGATATATGTTATTTATTCATTATTTTCAGTAAATCATCTCACCTTCAAAAATTTTCATATAGAATAAATATATCATTGACACAAAAGATTGTAGTTAACAAATATTTACATGTGAAAAATTTATATTAAAATAAACACTCATGGCCACACCACCCAGATTGACAACTTGAATATACATAGTGCTTTGGAAATCCTCTAACCACAGGCTCAATTTTTGTATAAACCATACCTTTGATTCCTGTATGGAAATAAATATTTTGCTTAGTTTGAACTTTATACAATTCATATAAAACTGTGTTCTCTCTTCAGTATATGTCATTTATGTGGTTCAATAGAACAGAGTAATAACCTATCCAAATCGATGTATGTAATCACGGTACGTTTGTTTTCAGTGATAATTTTTTATTATTTTATAAGGATGTCCGTGATTTATTTATCCTTTGTACTATTGATGGGCAGTTCCTAGGAATATATTAAAAATATTTGACAATAAGTGGCACATAGAAATTGAGTAGAGTAGAACAGAAACTACTCCAAGAATTTCAGCTTTAAAAAATGAAAGTGATATCAGTACATATCAGCTGAATTCAGTTATTTGAGTGACTTCCATTTCTTTCATACTAAAAATAAGGTTGATATGAATGTACCTGAACATGTACCTTGATTTAAATATGCACACCTTTTTCTTAGATACACACCTAAAAGTAGAATTGCTGAATTGTTCAATATGTACATGTCTATTTTTATTATATAATGCCAAATTTCCCAAGATGTGCTAATTTATAGTCATCAGCAGTGTGTTTAAGTACCTATTATTAGTCCACTAACACTGGTTATTGTATGTTCCTTAAGTTTTCCAGTCTTACTGGAGGAAGTAAGAAAAACAAATGCCCAAAGAAACAAAAACCTGCCACTTTAAGCCACTGGAGTAAAGTTTGTATGACCCAGAGATCTTAGAAAATCAAGCTGGATCTGAGAATAGGACAGGATGTGTGATAGGCGTAGCTCTGTTCTTTATGGAGACAAAGAAAGCACAGAAACATCTGGAAGGCTTGTGAAGCAAAATATAACAGGAACTAATTGTTCCTCACATTCTATTCATCCCCTATTTATAGATGCCAAATTTTATGTGCACACATAAAATCCGGGTAAGGACAATAATTCTCAGTTCTCTAATAGTTCAGTGAAGCCAAATGACAAATGTTGGGCAATGAAATGTAAATGGCAATTATGTGGTTTATTTTTGGGTCATCTCCTTACAGATATATCTACTTGTTCTTTACATTTCTCTTTCACACTGTCTGAGAAATGGTGCTAATTGGAACAAACTTGGAAGCTTAGTTGTAAGGGTCGCAAAGCCAACATCATCTCCTCGGCGCTAGATCTATCAGTCCTAGCTTTTGCTTAAGCGAAAACTTAACCTATGTTTAGACTACTGCATTTAAAGATTGTATTGTCACAGCAACATAGCCTATAAACCAGCGGAACATTTTGGCACCAGGGACCGGTTTCATGGACTATAATTTTTCCAGAGGATGGGTGTTGGTTTCAAGATGATTCAAGTGCATTACCTTTATTGTGTACTTTATGTCTATTTGTATTACATTGTAATATATAATGAAATATTATATGTTTTCTACAATGCATTCCTGCATTTTTAAATTAAGTAAAAACGATCATGAAACAGAGATCCATTTGCCTACCTTTCTAATTATCTAAGTAAAGAAAAATAGTAAAATAAAAGTGTATAATATGCTTATTTCATAAACCTAACAATACAAAGCAAATAATAATTAGCAATCATGTGGCAAGTCCTTTCCAGATATGCACTCTAGCTAGGGAAATAAATAATGAATGAAGATTTTATACAACATTTTTTTCTTTTTGAATAGATTTCAGTAAAATATTTTAGGATTATATCTCAGAGCATATGACTTAGTTTTGCTTATTTTCTAACATTTTTCTTTACCCATACATAACAAATTTTATACTGAGAATTTCCTTAAATCAAGAACTCTAATTTGTAGCTTAAAAAATTGGGTTAAATGATGAATTAGTAAGCATTTCATGGTGAAACAGTGTTTATCTAATGAATATTTTTTTGAAATGGTGAATTTTTTCAAAACCCTGAGTTTACATTCAATTGGCAAAAAAGTTTAATTGCCATGAAAAAGATAATTCCTTAAAATTTGTTATATTGCTAATGCAGTATTATTAACACTGAAAATATGATGTTATGTTTTGTAACATCCTTCTTAGAAACTTTCTTGGTTATGAATAAATAAATAAAATCTAATGAGATTTTAATATTTAATGAATCAACATTTATCAAGATCTAAGTCTTAGAGATTTATGAAATATTTCTTCTTAGCAACATATAACTACAATTTTCTAGTTCCCTAAAATAAAAAGAAATGCAGTTGTATTTTTGAATTTTGCATGTAGAAGAAATATTGGACTTCAATTCTCACTTAATAGGCATGTAAATGGAGTTCTTTGAAGACTGTAAAGGTACAGTCTCTTTCCACATAAGTGTAGTGACAGAAATAGGGCTAGAAGCCATATATTTAAGGTTCAACTAATGATACTATTTTTAAATTAAATCTGTATTTCTTATTTTATCTACCTTTATATATATTCTTAGTAACATGTGTTTTGCAGTTAGCGGTTTCTATTTTTTGTTATTATTTTAACTGTAAGTGCTAATGATGATGACTTGTAAAATGTGATATTGAAGCTTTTTGGAATTCTCATAGCATATGATAGAGCTCCCAGCTCTTGAAGATTAAATCAGTAAATGAATTTAAACGATAAGGAAAATAGCTGTTTCTGTTTTCAGCACACAAACATTCAGAGGGAAACTGAATTTAGTTATGATAGTTTTGTGCATTTTATTAATATAACCTTGCTATAATTTTTCAATGTTTGCTTTCATTTTTAGACACTGTAGTTAAAAATTGTGATAGAATATTTTATTAACATTTATATATTATATATTTTATGAATTGTCACTGACACATTTAAACATAGTATTTCAATCACTATGCAGGGGATAGATTCAAGAAGAAAGAAACTAAACTTACTTTTGTCTTTTGACTAAAATTTGTATTCAGGAGGAATAACCCAACATCTTTGAACCTGCAGGTCAGGTCCAATGCAGAGCTCCTATTAACTTTGGTTTCCTGGGGTTTATATGCATCGTATATGAAGTGAATGAACTAGCTATTACCTCAACCACAAAGAAATAAAAACTGGTGAATATTTTTCTCATTTTTCTTACCTTTATAGGTGACTTTCATTTCACTTTTATCACTTAATGTTTTATGGGGCACTGATAGAAAAAAAATTCAAAAGTAATTCTAAAAGTATAAGGATGCAGAGGAAACAGAATTTAATTTTTCTAGTATTTTGGGGAATTAATTTTAGAAATGGAAAAAAATGTTTTGTTTACATTTAGAATTATAATATTAATAGTGTGTTTACACAGATTTTCAAATGGCAACTTTTTTGTCCTCCTAAACATTATCAGAAAATGCAGTTTATTGCAAAGGGAATGTTTCTGAGGAAACATCCTTAATTTGAAATTAACGAAAAAGATATCTGTACAACAAAGGCTCACTGGTATGTACCCACATGGGAAAAGAAAAGGGGAGAATAGGTGTAAAGTTGGTAGATGAGGGACTAATGAGAAGAGCAAACTATTATCCCAAGTCTTCATTAAGTTACTCCATTTTTGTAAACATATACCTTTGAATATACTGTGTGTAACCTTAGTTTATTTGTGTATTATAATTATTTGTTTCTATAAAAATTTGATAAATATTTTATTTTATTTTTTTTTAATTTTATTTTTTTTAAAAAGTGAACATGCATCGTTTTAATATTGTCCTAAATCTAATTAAAATTAAACATGCTTTAAAGAATTGGTTTCTTTTTTGCTTTTTTCATAGTCGGAATATTTTTATTCATGTTAGTAATGAAAGTCCTATTTGCCTCTAACAAGAGCGGTAAGCATTCCTGAGCATGCGGTCAGCCTTCTCTGATGACTTAGGAAAGATGGGATCTAATGGAATCTGACAAGAAACTTCCAAAATGTAGTTTGCGGTATGTCTGATCATATTGATGCCATATTAAATATTACTGGGATAAACTGTAGCTGCATGGTAGGATCACATATTTTTAATTAATCAACATTAATTTTAAGAGCAATTTTATATTAACAGCACAATTGAGCGGAAAAGTATAGAGTTCCCACGTAACTCCTGTTCTCATTTACATACAACTTCCTCCACTACCAGCATCCTACAGGACAGTGATCCATTTGTTACAGTCTAGAAACTTCCATTGGCACATCAACATCACCTGGAGTCCATAGTTTACATCGGGGTTCACTCTTGCTCTTGTGCATTCTGTGGGTATTGACGAATGAGAACATGCATTCGCTATTGTAGTATCATACAGAATAGTTAACTACCCTTAAATCTGTGCCCTGCCTGTTGGTCCTATCCACCTCCCTAAACCCTGGCAACACCTAATCCCTTTACTATCTTTATAGTTTTGCTTTCCCAGAATGTCATATATTTGAAATCACACAGTATGTAGCCTTTTCATATGGGCTTCTTTTACTTAACATTATGCATTTTAGGTTCCTCCATGTCTTTTTATGGCTGGATAGTTGACTTATTTTTATTACTGAATAGTATTCCTTGTCTAGATATATCAAAGCTTATACAGTTACCTACTGGAGGATGTCTTGGTTTCTTTCAAATTCTGACAATTATGAATCAAGCTGCTATAAACATCTGTTACGGATTTTTGCATAGAAATGTTTTTAATTCATTTGAGTAAATAGCAAGGCATATGATTGCTAGAACCTATGGTAAGAGTATGTTTCGTTTTGTCAGAAACTGCCACAGTCTTCCAAAGTGACTATGACATTCTGCACTCCCACCAGCAATAAATAAAGAATTCCTGTGGCTGCACATACTTGCCAGCATTTGGCTTTGTTACTGTTTTGGACTTTGGCCATTCTAATAGGTAGCATTGGTATATCACTGTAGTTTTAATTTGCAGTTTTCTAATGAAATATATATGTTGAGCATCTTTTCCTGTGCTAATTTGCAGTTTATGTATCTTCTTTAACAAGGTGTCCTTGAGACTGTAATGACTCTCTTGTAGTTATTCAGTCCTCCTTTTATTCTTTCTCACACAAACATATATATATATATATATTTCTGATTTCATTTCATTGCTCTTTGCAATAATGTTACTGCATTTCTCTCTCAAATTGTAGCTACCAGTACTATGCCTTGTGCTCAAGAGATTGGTCTGGAAAACAGATAATAGCATCTTTCAAGTACTGCAGGGCTAAGTGATCTGACCTAGGTCATAGGAAAGATAAATGATAGTAGTAAGAGCAACATCTTGCTAACATAAAGAGCTATTTAAAAATCTACTCATCAATGTTACTTTCTAAATCAAGGATTTTCACTTTACAAAGTAGAAGGACATTGAATATAAAAGTAGAAGCTTGAATTAAAACTCTTCGTCAATTCAAATTCATTGTCTCATGTATTTCAGTTTTCCAAAATGATACATTTCCTTTACATTAATGAAATAAATCAACGCTAGACTGTGTTATTCAATAAACATTTATCTGGGTGGGTGACTGAGAAACAATTAAGAACCACAGTGGCCAAAGTCATCAGCTAAAAAAAGGTAGAATTTTTGAAAATTTGGTAAGAAACAATATTCAACATTCTCTATCTTTAAGGAGACAATTAAGATCAGCTAGCATATTATTCCTTAGAGTACATTTATTTATTTATTCATTCTTTTATTTTTCTAACATTATATACTTTAAATAAGAAATCTGAATTCTGGAAACGAGGTGAGATAAAGAATGAATTGTCAGAATCACTTGACTCATATTTGACAGCCTGGAAGTGACAACAAAATGAGTATAGGTTGTGTTGTAGTCACTATTACAGACATTAACCACATTCTTCCTTCAGGATGTGGTATGTAGAATCCCCTACGCATATTTATCTAGGATAAAGGACACTCACCTCTGCAGTCTGCCTCAGGGAATTTGAGGAGAGTGATTAATGTCCTAGGAATTATCAAAAACTATATTTCCATATAAATAAACTAGAATATAATCATCAGTAAGAAACTAACTTCTGGACATTTTCTAAATATATACATTTCATTTTACTCTAAAACTCTGTCATTGATGTGTGTTGTCTCAGGCATGTTTCACACTTCTCACCACAGGGATCAAGATCTATAAACTTTTTCCTGCCTGTTTTATCCAGAGAATAGAAATTTGCCCTAGACAGGATCAGGCAACGTTCTTCCAGAAGAAGTGAGGCAGAAGGAAGGGGTGTTGGTTTGCATTTGTGCAGGCAGCGTTAATGATATCCTGAAGTTAGGGTCGTGATACGTAGGTCACGTTGTTTCTGCTTTCTGCTTCTTCATCCTACCACGTTTCTGTCGTTTCTGACCATTTCACAAACCTGATTCCCTAACTTATTTTGAATTCCAATAAATTTTATTTCTGCTTAACATAGCTGTAGCAAACTTTTATTTCTTGCTATCAACAACTTTGATACAAAAAGAAATCTTACATAAATAAGCATTGACTGTGGGCTTTTCCACGACTTCTTTTGGATTTTAAGTTGCACATGCAACATTTATTTTTTTCACAAACTTTATTACTGCTTAGGAGTCATTCGGACTGATTTTTCTCCATCAACTTATTTTTTCAGTTTCTGTTTTGTGAAATAGAGAAGCACACATTTGTTGATTCTAAGGTCAACCTTTGTGTAGACAAGGCCTTTTAACACAAGGCCTAGGTAGCACAAGATTTATTTATTTATTTATTTATTTATTTATTTATTTATTTTAGAGACAGAGTCTCACCATGTTGCTCAGGCTGGAGTGTAATACCACAATAAAAATTCACTGCAGCTCTAAACTCCTGGGCTTAAGTGATTCTCCCATCTCGGCTTCCTGAGTACTGGGACTACTCAGTGCATGCCAACACAGCCAGCTAATTTTTTTAAAAAAATTTTTGTAGAAATGGAGTCCTGCTATGTTGCCCAGGTTGGTCTCAAACTCTTGGCCTCAAGCAATCCTCTAGCCTTGACCTCCCCAAAAGCTGAGATTATAGGCATGACCCACTGTGGATGGCCATGTACAAGATACAGGTGTAGATATTTGTTAATGTTTTAATGCCCTTAATGCCAGTTGATACAAAGATATAGATACTTTCTGCCAAGGTCAAAAGGATTGAATAGTAAAGACCATATAATAAGAAAAACACAACCACTTCTGCACTTCCGAATTTTTTCCAATTCCAGTTCTATTAAAACACATATCAACTGGTACTGCCACAGAGGAACCTATTTATTACTGTGATGTTTACCCTTACTTAGGAGGGTTTTATTCCTAGAGATTACCTTCTAACTTTATCTTTTAAGGTGTCTTTTTAAAAAAATTATTATATTAAGCTTCATACCTTAGCTGCAAATTTATCATTTGATTCCCTGTTTGTCATCAATAAATCAGACATAAATCATTCTAGACCGAATATATAAATTGTATATATGTACAGTATATATAAACTGATGGCTTGATTAAAGGCACAAGAAAATGTTGTGCAAGAATAGCCAATAATATTTATTATCTAATTGCAAGAAGGAGGATGAGTGTGCAGCTAAACAAACAGCATTGTGTCAGTCTACAATCACGGATTCAAGGAGCTGAAAAAAAGGCAACCAAATTCAATTTGAAACTAAGTTCAACACATATCAGGCAAAAGACAGTCAAAATTTTAACAGTGGACAAAATAAAACCTATAAATGAAATTTTATAAGCAAATTTCTCAAATAATGCCATACCAGGCAAAGGTGTACCTATCTTGCATTTCCTCATCCAGATTTATTTACTAGAGAGGATGTTAAAAGTAAAGACAAATATACTAATGATAATGAGGAATGTATTTCTTATGGTAAAACAACTTGTGGACAAATGAGACAGGGAAATGGGAAATAGTAACTGGTAGGCAGCTTTCTCCTAAAAAAAATTCTACATTGTTTAAATGGCAGCACACATTTTGGTAGGTAGCTAGTAACCTTTGCTATAGTGTAATATGTATTTTCTAGAGGTTTAATAGGAAGATAATTCTTATAATTGCTTATAATGATAATTTATCTATATGAAAAATTAAAATTTTAATGAGTAAATAATTTTAAATGTCTATATTTTATACTTATATTTTTATTTATATTTATAAAATATATTGTTTTATTTCTATTTTTAATTATGTTGATAGCTTTTAATATATAAGTGGGAAAACGAACATGAATATTAAAATAAATTTCTAAAATATTACAGAATGCATTAATCATTATTAATAATTATTACTGAATTGCCTTTTATATCAAAATACATAATTTATGACATATCGATTTATTAGCAACGTTATAGATTCTATTTCTTTTCATTATTTCATAGTACCTCTAAATTTGTATCCATGGGAGAATGTATTCTAAAAATCCCATGCAGTTTGTCACTTATCAAAGAAGTTCTTATAAGTGTTTTAAATGTTTTCTGTTTAAAAACCTGATAAGAAGAGACCATATAAATTCCAGTTGTATTGTATAAACAAAAATCTCATAAGGAAGTTTTGAGGAGTGAATAACTTTGTATTGGCATAACTTAGAGTGGAGGCCACACAATTTTAAGGGGAGTGTAAAAGTACTCTTTCATTTAACTCCATTACTCTGATGTCCAGGGTGAGGACACGTTGGAGAATCAAAAGAAGAATAAAGTCTCTTTTCAAAAAGAAATTACAAACTAGATGAGGAGTAAAAAATATACATATGAGGCAGTTAAGTAAAAATATAAGGTGAATATACTAGAGCTGTTTCATGAAGATGATTTTAAGTGCAAATGAAAGCCTTGAGGAAAGACAATGAAGCGCATGGGTTTTGAGATAAGCCAAACTCTATTCGTAGGACCAATGTACAGAGAGGAGGCAGGTTGTTCTAGAGAAATGTGAAAAAATTCATCAATACTACAGAGTAAGTGCATATGATTTTCTGTGGGCCCAGACTGAAGAGAAAGAGATTTAAATGCTTTGTAGGTAAATTACAATAGAGGTTTTGAGAGTCTACAATAAGTGTAAGTGCATCAAGTACAGACTTTCTATGTATATAATTATATTAAAAGTTGATTAAACCTGATTCTTAGCTGTGCTAATAAGATGCTTCAAAAATTTTTAGAAAAAAGTATACTTAAATATATATGTACTAGATCAGGGTTATCAATGTTAAAATGGTTTCATAATGAAGATATTGAACCTAAAAGAGCATGCATAAAAATCACTGCAGCAAAATATTGTGCACAATTTATACTAACCAAGGAAATACAGAGTGGCTTAGAAATCAACCATTAATACTACCATGACTAGTATCCTTACAACCATTTGTATTTTTACACCTCTGCCCTCTGGATATATTTTCCTTTAGAATCCGGGCCTGCAGGTAGAGGTATTAATAGTTTCAGTAGCTCACTGTTTGAAAATTAGCTTGAGGAACTGTGATTCAGCCATCCAAATGAGACAAATGAGACTTGTTTTTGTTGTGTCTTCTGTGTAGGAAAGGAGTTGAGGAAAAAAACAGGGAAGTATATTGGGAAATTTATTTTCTGGAATGTTCTTTTTTCTGCATTAAATGATGGGCTTAATAGTGAGGTTTCATATTATTAAATTTCACTGGATCTAAGTGGTGGCATTATATAACTCTCTTTTGAGGTTGTTTTGACAGTATTGTAATGTGAGATTCAAATGAGAAATAACTTATCAACTGACTTCTCTACTGGAATGTGAGGTCTTGAGATGAGATTAATTAATGTCCTGTTGTGATTCATTTAAGAAGCTTTAGAGAACATATTTATATAATCCTTAATGGGCCAAAGTGTTGATATCATTATTCTAAAATTAATACAAAGGTCAAGATAGATGTTTCAGAAACTGTCTAGTTCTTCCTTTCTGAGGGGTACAATACCTGTAGTTAACTCTCTCCAGTTAATTATTAATAGCTTATAGTTATCAATGGGAGAAAGTAGACTTACTTAGCCTCCAGGGGGAATTAACTGTAAGTTGATCTCCATTACTTACTTCCAGTGATTTCATCTACAAGTATATGGATAAGTAAGGTAGACAAATACTAAGGATATTTTTTAGGCCATAATATAGGCACAACTTCTCTTTTTGATTCCTTCTTAACGTTTGGTCTCTTTGAGGATTTTTGTCTCTTTCTTGTCAATGCTGCTTGCAAGAGAAGAGCCTGGAGTTGTCTCCACTCAAGATTTGCTTCATCCAATGGCATACACCATGGAATGAATTTCCTTGGACAGGATTTTCTTCACCGTTGAAGTAATACATTGAAAAGGTGCTACAGATATTGAGGAAATAACAAAATAAAAATTGAATAATAATAAAAGCCTCTCTATGCATATATTTACCTTGCATTTTTTGTAAGAGGAGGATAAAGAAATGTTGGAAGCAAAACAGGGTTCAGAAATTCATGATATAATGTCTGCAATTGCTCTATCTCCATCCTTCAAAAATATGAACAACAGAAGGCAAATGTCATCCATTCTAGACATGCTAAGTAGCGTCTTGGAGAAGAGATTCTTCTACATTTACTTAGGTAGTAAATGATCACAATGACTCAAACAAGTTCAGATTCTATGTGTATATCTGTTTTCTTCATACACCACTACTTCTTGAAAATAATACCTTCAGCAATTAACTATTAATATGCTGCAAACATTTTGAATATATCATGAATTATTATCCACAGACTATTTAAAACACAAGCTCATGAAAACAGTGATGTAAATCATAAGATTAAAAACAAAGACATTTAAGTATTTGATGAGATATTAACAATTTAGCATGCTACCGATAACAACAGTTAATACAATTTTTTTGGTTGAAATATGGAGGACCCAGCTTCTACTTAAAAATTTTCCATCAAAGAAGAGCCTTCCACTATTTCAGAAAGTCCATTTCCTTGTCTTCAATACTTTGTTAACTAATAAAGAAAGCAGCTTTACTAGGAAAACACATGGAATAGTAAAGAAGTATTAAAAAAAAATGACAGAAACACAATGGACCCAGTAATATGTTGGGGTGGCAGATACTGCTCCACATCACAGTTGGAGGTTTTTGCATACAGTCATTGTTTGAAATGAATGAATCCATAATTTTAAGCAGATTGTCACTGGTTTTCATAGTTCTCTCCTATCAACTTCCAGTAAAGAACAAGGACTACTATTTTAGAGATCCACATGCCTCTCCAAAACTATTGCTTATTGAGTTGTAAAAATACTTAAAAATTAATTATTATGTTTTAACTATCACACTATTGTAATTCACAGAATAATTTCTAATTTTCCACATGTTTATAAGAAATACATCCAAAATCATAATGCATATTTTTGCTTCTTTAAAATATATATTATTTAAAATTATATCATTCTTTCATGAGTAGAAAGATTTAGCCAGCATAGTTTTATATGAGGGATTTTTTTTGTTTATACATAGTGACCTTCAAATATTGCTTTGTTGATTGTTCATCATGGGATGCAATAGAGAAGCATAAAGGAGTAATTGATGAATTAAATCTCTGTCACACTTCTAATGTCCCTACTTTTGAGGTTTGTGCCTGACCTTTATAGCTTTCATGGTTTAATCATAAATAATTTGGCAATTGAAAGATGATATCACATATAATGTATTTTTCTAAGCAATAAAATATATTTGAAGATACCAAGGTGAACAGAATATCATAAGAGGTTAGGTTTCATTGTTTCTTTTTTCTTTTTTAATTTCAGAAAATTATGGGAGTAC
>CAUYRT010091602.1:0-13413 GCA_963574885.1 Lepilemur ruficaudatus | reverse complement strand
GAAACCTTAAGAATCCTAGAAGAGGATGTTGGGAAGACCCTCTCAGACATCGGTCTAGGCAAAGAATTCTTGAAGAAGACCCCCAAAGCAATCAATGCAGCTACAAAAATAAACAAATGGGACCTGATCAAATTAAAAAGCCTCTGCACAGCTAAAGAAACTATCACTAGAGCAAATAGACTACCCACAGAATGGGAGAAAATATTTGCTCTTTACACCTCTGACAACGGTCTGATAACAAGAATCTACCTAGAACTCAAAAGAATTAACAAGAAAAAATCAAAAAACCCCATTTATACATGGGCAAAGGAGATGAACAGAATATATATATATATGTTTTAATTTTAATGACTATATATAAAAATTTCTAGAAGTAAATTATATGGGTTTGTTTTCCAAACCTGTTTATTTTTATTTTAATACAATGCTGTTTTATATTGTTTATCCTATTCCTTCTTTTTTATTCTTTAATTTCTGAATCATATTTTTATAATTGTACATTTTAAACATATTTTTATGATTTATATATCAAGATGTCACATTTTTATGATTACACAATTTCTTTAAGATTATCCTTTTTAGTTCTTTGAGTATAAACACTGTGATATTTGTGGTTACTGATTTCTTTTTCTAGTTATTTTCCTTTTGTGCACTGCATTGCTGTACATTGATCTCATTTTCAATTGAGGCTATATATTTTTTTTTCCTGTAGGAATGCTGTTTGCTTGACTTGGTGAAGAATTCTACCACATAAAGGGAAAATAAAATTGACCCTCTTCCCATGTGAACACACAGGTTTGGGAATTTGGTCTTGTACAAGATACTATCATTTCCCTACCTAGAGTCCCAAAGAAAAGAGAAGGTTTTCCAACTGCCTCTCCAGGCTTGCAGGCAGAATGTTCTAGCCCCCATTCACTGTCAGAAAGCATTTCTAGAGTCCCTGCTTAAGTGAGTTCAGTTGTAATCTCCTCTGTGGGAGAGTCCCTGCTTAAGTGAGTTCAGTTGTAATCTCCTCATCCAAATCCTAATGTCAAATCCTAGTGAGGGCATTAAAATCCCAAACTTTAGCCTTGATCCTAGAACTGAGACAAGCCTCTGTCCCATTTCCATGGCTCTGGTTGCTCAGTTTTCTTGAGCTTATGCTTAAATTAGATTGAATTTCCCTTTCTTTTCTGGATCTAAATGTTCATAAATTCATTTGCTGTTTATCCAGGAAATCTGTGTTTTGAAACAACAGAAATGAGAAAAGTGGTGTCAATATCAGATCAGTATGGCATTTTACCAGAATACCAGTCATTTAAAATTTACAATAGAAGAAAATTTAGGCACAAGACTTCATAATGAAGCACTGCTGTAAAATGTCTTCACCCTTCAGGAAGTGAGATACTTCTTTTTAATAAAAATTATGAAAATTCAAAATTATAATATAAGGGAATAAATGTATAAATGTTTAAGGTTAATATGCATTTTGGAGACAAATACTTCATATAGATATTATTTTACATGTAATTTATATTCTTTCTATTTACAGATAAATATATTCAAAGTTACTAATTTTGATATAAATATATGAACATGTATGTATCTATTTTTCCTATTCAGCCAAAAATCTGTCATTTTATTTGAATTTAAGTCTCTAGTATCTTAATCTCTCAAAATTTTGCTTCTTACATAGCATTTTGATGCATACTGCTTTTAACAATCAGTTGATACATCTATATCAAATCATGTTTTTGTGAAATAGAATAAACTATTACATTTATCTCTACATTAATAAGCATCTTTCTAGTATTTAAATTGTATGCATATTTTGTTGAAATACTGGGATATTTATTATTCTTTTAAACAAGAGGTTATAGGCGCCTAATTATAGTATACTGTATGCACATTGTGATATAACTCATTGTGATATATTGTGAAATTATTGTGATATTGTGATATAATTTTGTGGTATAATTCATTTATTATATGCACATAAGTTGTGATTTTTAAATTATGTAGATATTTTATGAAACTTGCTTTCTAAAGGTTTTTATCCTAAAATAATTTAATTTATAAGAACTTACAGTTTTCTATTTAAAATATCACATGGTTGAAAGGCATTTCTTTTAATGACACTAGTTACTTAATTTTTCATTCTCTTTTATGATTTCTTAATTGCTGTTTATTGTTGCACTTTTAATTGTCTATGTAAAGCTTCAAGTGTCTTTGCAGGAGGCATTTCTGTTTTTAGGGTTATAATCACTCTCAGTGCAATATTGAGTCAGGCAGAGAGCAGGCAGTAGGCAGCTCCAGGGACTTTCTCCTTGGAGCTCTGCTAATCACTACAGCTTTCTTGTTCTAGTCCTACCTGCTGTATTTAGTAAAGAGAATGAACTCGTTTGTTACTCTTTCCTTGCAAATACCAGACACGTTATGAATGCTAGGTGTATAAAAACAGTTCCTTTTTTTCTTCCTGTTTGATTTCCTATATTCTAGAGACTTAGGAGGTATCACTTCCATTTTAAGCTTAGCATTGCCTGTCCTTTATTTGAGAGAGTGGTAAAGGTCAGAGATTTCAGAGGAGTTTTGAAAAAGAATAAAGCACACACACAATATGTTTTGATAAATATTACAGAAAATATACTAAGAGCCTACAGGATTGCCCAAAAAGACATTCAGGATGGAGAGGGGAGGTGTCCTTAACCAAGCAATCATTCACAGGCTGCTATACAATCTTGGGCTACCAGAGCAATTTTTCATTTCAGATAATACTGGAATGAAATGTACTAGATCTAGAAAATTTACTATATTCAGCATATGACAACTCTTTGCCACGGACTTACAGACTTTTTGCTTGCTTGTGTAAATAGGCAGTTTATTGTTTCAGCAGTTTAAAATAGGTACCTAAATTGCCCCTGATGTAATATATACCTATTATGAAACTATTATAATAATTAGCTTGATATTTTAGACATTCTTATACCAGTACATATGCACTTAACATTGAAACTAATATTTGCTACTTGTGTTATGGCTTACTGTTTGTATACACACATGAGCCCACATGTATCAACTATAAGCACATGATACTTTATAGCTGTCTAGATAAAACTAATGACTTAATAAAAAACATTTTTAATAAGGTTCCATCTTTATTCTCCTATGAAGGAAAAAAAAAGAATTTTCATGTTTATGTCAGTAAGGCATGCCAACTTTTTCCAAGAATTGTTCATTCTCTCAGCTAATGTAGATATACACTGTCTGATCCAAACATTATCGGGCTGATTACTATAGCTAGAGTAAATCAGTCTTATTTTAAATTTGTTCATACCTCTGTTTCCTCTATGTGTATTATCTGCAAGTGTGATGCATTCCTTGATGTTAACATGATGTATTATTAGCTGGGCATGCACAACAAATGAAGTTGCATTTATAAAAACATTTTGGGGAGAAAATATTGAGCCTTTAATCAATTTCACTAGGGCGTCATAATTTTTGGTAATTAAACAGAAGAGTTTGAATATGGTATTTTAAGACTTACCTGGATTCAAACTTTTGAAGATTATTTTAAAATCTAGAATGAAACTCTTGACAGAATTCTTTTCAGAATTAGATGCAAAAATATAATAAATTTGAGAGTATTATAGTTTAAACCGTTTCTATTTTTAGTGCTGTATATTTTTTAATTAACAGACTACTTGGGCAATGGAGGGAAAAGTGTTTCTGCCATAAAATGTCACAGACTCTTAAGGTGATTTATCCTCTGTGAATTTGTAGGTTTTTAGATAAATGGCCAGTGCCTTATAAACGTCTTGCTGCAGTGAACATGGTAGGTATTTAAAGACACTTATAGGAATATCACAGACAGAATAGATGGTGGATATTTACAGGAGAAGTTGTTACAACTGCTTAATGCCAGCAGACATAACAAAGAAGCCAAGGAAAATAACCTTCTGCCTTGACAGTGGGACATTACTGGAATAAACAATGTACCTTGCAGTTACAGGGCCCAAAACAAGGGTCCTCATTTATGCTCCCTGAGCCACTGCAGTTACAGGGTTTGCAGTCTGGGTAGCCAGTATAGCCCCTGGCACACCGATCACAGCTCACTCCTCCAAAGCCAGTTTTACAATGACAGGATCCAGGTGCCAGACCTAAGAGAAGATGAGCCACATATCAACATTTTAAAAACAAATATATAATTTAAAGTTTCAATTATAGAAACCTCCAGAAGCCTACTTTGATACAAAAGTTAGATTCTTGATGCACATCAATAAAGAAAAGTTAAAACCAAAGGGTATAGGTTTAATTAGAAGTTTGCTATGATTATACTAACACAGCATCTTCTACTCGAAGTGTCTATCAAAACTAAGACTACAGAAAAACTGTAACAATGATTAAGGAGTGATTTCCACAAACTCTAAGGCTGATGACACCACATTGAGAAGGATAAACAGTAACTGGTATATATATGATGGCTCATAAAACAAGCCTGCACCACCAGACTATCACAAGATGAAAAAGAGCCTTGGAAATAAACACATATTACTTACACAATTTAACAACAATAATCTAAGGACAACATCACTGGCAGTATGACTAAAGAAAAGACAAAAGGTGTTCATGGGAGTAAATACTTTGAGGATAGGGAGAAATAGAGCAGGGAAATGAAAGCAGTTTAAATTTACATTTTTTTTACATAGAGATTCAAAAGACAATTTTTATTCGTGTCTTTGATTAGAAAAATAGAAAAAAAATTGAGACAAATAAATACAACATACAGACCTTCAAAATCTGGGTAAAGATAAGGGCAAATCAATAAAATATAGTCCATCAGAAAAAAGAAAGGAGGGCAGAAAAAAAGGAAAGGAGGGGAAACATTGTAGTGAGAAAACATAAAACAGAACTACAGAAGTGGTGTCAAACATACATACCAAATATATACAAATGAGTTAAACACTCTTACTGTTCTTATTAAAAACATGTACGTGTACTGTGTATAAGAGATACACAAAATGACCAGAAACATTAAAAATAAAAGAACATAAACATATATTAGAAAAGCATAGAGATAAGAAAAAAATGTTGCAATACTGTTAATTAAGGTCAAAGTGAATTCAAATAAAATAGATTCAAACTCTCATTTTACATTAACAAAAATGCAATAAAACATGATTGAAGTTATTATATTTACCCTTTAAGCACTAATTATAAGTACAAGAATATATAGAAAACAACAGTATAGGAAATCAAAGAAAAATTGTTCAAATATCAATGGCTGAGAATGACATTAATCTATACATCTTAAATATTTACAGATGATAGGAAAAAAATCATAGAAAATTTGAATAATCTAATAATGTCTAATTATATATGATATGGTATATAACTATATTTATCACAGCCCAGCAGTTACTAATACACAAAAATATTCAATTTATCAAAGCAGAAATTATCTAAGGTTTATTTTCTTAACATAAATTACTACTTCCAGATTAATATCAAAAAATTGGGATTATGTTAATTATGAATATCAAGCATGAAGATAGAATTTTATACAAAATTCAACCACTCTAAAAATTAAAAAATAAATATCTCTCCTTAATTATTCTTGATTTAAAGTGAAAAATCAAGACTTTAATTGAACATATTAAAATATTCTTCTGGTAGTAAAAAAAAAAAGACTTTAATTGGAAATTAAATAGTTGTCTTAGTAGAATGTAATGGCAGTGAGAAAGGAACTTTGCAATGTTTATTGGATATGAAAAACTGTAGCCAAAATAAACTTACAGGCTTAAACAGTTCTGTTATTTTTAAAGAATGAATTAATTAAAATTTAATTCTTATAATTATAAAAAAATCAGCAAAACAAAATGAATACCACAGGAAAGAAGAGAAATTTGAAAAACAGAAAAGCAAAAAAGATACCTAAACAAATCTAATCAAGGATATTAAAAGAGAACAATTTATCAAAGAATTACCACAAAATGTTTTAATACTAGTTAATTTTTACAGATTTTTTTCAGAACTTAGAACTCTTACAGGACATATTAAAAAAGGAGAGCTATGTAATTCAGTTTATGAAGCTAATAAAAACTTCATATATAAAAACTTAATATCCAAATGTAACAAAGATATGTAAAAATAAGCATAATAACTTCTAAGGCTTAAGTAGCACTTATTTTATGCCAACTATTATACTTAGCATTATATATTACATACAGGTGAATTCAGTTAACATTCAAAACATCGATATGAGATATAGACACTATTATTTCTCCATTTTACAGATGAGAAAACTAAATCACAGAGTTATTAAGTGACTTGCCAAAGTAGCATGACTGGCTGCTATCAAAGCCACAGCCAATTTAACTTATAAATCCCGAAAAAAAATAATAAATAAAATAAACACCAAATTGAATCCTAAGAACATTAAAAGGAAATTCTATTATGATCAAGTAGAATTTATTCTGATAATATAAATATTGTTTGATATTAACAAGTTCATTGAAAAATATATCACATCAATAGATCAAATGGAAAAGAAATGGGATAATTTCAATAAATGTTGCAAAAGCATTAAAAATTTAACATGTAGTTCTGATAGTAAAATTTCTATTAACAGAAATTTAGACTAAATATAGAGGTTATCCATGTAATAAGAAATCTCCATCCTAATTTTTGTATCTGGAAATATTGTGGACTAGATATTCAAAGACCCCCTCCTGTTCAGAACACTTGAAGATACAGAATAAAATTAAAGATACATAGATAGACATATATAGACAATAGAATAGTTGTGCTGGTATGAAATAAAGAAACCCCTCAGAAGTGAGAAACTGCAAAACTAATTCTACAGAGGTACGTCAGCCTTTAAGCCATTGTCTCTTCTGGAGTTGACTGGCAAATTCTGACGAACTAGACTAGAACTCATGGAGCATGGTTTCATGGAACAACAACAAAAAATTCTAGGTCCTACACAAGCTAGGAGATCATTATCAGAGAACCTTATATAAATTCAAGGTTTCTGAAAGGGTAAACTAGTAACTACATACACATGCATGCACGTACATATAAAACATGCAAAGAATTATGAAACATGTAAGAAAATGAGGACCCAGTGAGAGTTAGCGGAAAATCAAATTCAGAATAGGACTCAGATAGATGAGAGAATGATACTCACAAATACAGAATATAAAATAAATATATTTAATAGGTTTAAAGAGATAAAAATAATATTAAACATAGATGAATAAAAAAGAGTATTGGAAAACAAAATAGAGTTAGAAACCTTCTATATAAAATATGTCAAAATAAATTTAAAACGGATTTAAAAAATGGATAATAAAATAAAATCACATAAATGAAGAAAAATACATTTGTCTAATCTTGGGATAGATGAGAGTTCTAGGAATTATAAAGGCATGTAAATAATCCAATAGAAAAATATTAAAATATATAATAATGTTAGCATAGTATCATTATTATAGCTAAAGAATTTTATCTGAATTTTGACGGCTGAATATATAAAAATTTTTAAGTTCTATATATTAGAAATTATTATAAAAACAGTTAAACACAAAGCAAATCTGGAAATTCTTTATAATGAATATGACATAGTATTAATATCATTATTTTTAATATTTAAAAAAACTTACACATCTATGGAGGAAAAAGCTACCTTTTACAAAAAGGAAATGAAGGAAACAAAAAGAAAATTCACAAAAGAAATACATTTATATTTCCTTAGTAATCAAGTTAATGCCAATAAGACAATGAAATATCATTTTCTACTATCTGGTTATACAATCTAAGAAGTTGAAATTATTAAGCCACATTTTAGACTCTTTCCCAAAGAGGTTATCAGACTATGCATGAACATAAAAATGTATTACAGGTATGTATCCAATTTTGCAACTCAGGTCTATATTGAACAATATGTATCTAATTATAATATTAAAATCATTTTTTTTATTTCAGAATATTACTATTACCAGGGTACAAATGTTTTGGTTATATAGATTGCTTTTGTACTGCTTGATTCAAAGTGTAAGTGTGCCCATCACCGAGACAGTGTACATTGTACCCGTTAGGTGTGATTTCACCCATCCTCTCCTCCCTTCTCCCGCCTGCTTGATTTCCTTTGAGTTTTACTTCTGTATGTGCTCATAAGTGCTGATCAGTTAGGTCCAATTTAATAATGAGTATATGTGCTGTTTGTTTTTCCATTCTTGAGAGACTTCACTTAGGAGAATAGTCTCCAGTTCCATCTTGATTATTAGATTTCAATTTTAAAGTTATAAGAGTTAACTATTGGTCTAGAACTAAATATTACTGTTAAGATTTTTGAAAAGATAAATATATGATTGACAGACACTGACAAATGGTGAGGAATGTAAGGATGGTCTTTTTCTCATCTTGCATAGTAGGACCTCAAGACCAAGTCTAAATTAAATAGATCATGAGCCAGACACAGTGGCTCACATCTATAATCTCAGCACTCTTGGAGGCTGATGCAGGAGGATCGCTTGAGCCCATGAGTTCGAGACCAGTCTGGGCAAAATAGTGAGACCCCATTTCTACAAGAAATAAAAAAAATAAAAACAAAAACTCCATGAAATAGAGATTTAAACTTTCTATTTAACATGATAAAGATACCATAGAAGAAACACATAATAAAAATGTATGGAGACAAGGAGGGAGGTGGCATGAATGAAACATTTCTTCTTTCAAGATGGAGAGAGTCAACTGACAATATTTAATGGTGATAAAAATACTGATAATATTATTTAGATATTAAATATAACTAATGAAAGAACAGAATAGGAGAAAGGCTCAACATGTTTAAATTTGGAAATGAGGCTAGGGTAAATAGATTGAAGAGGACACTATTGTTATTTATTTTATTCCCTTCTTTTCTGTTAAAAATTTATTTTAGTATGTATCGTTTGTATAATAATTGAAAAATATTTACACGGAATAGTCTTCATTAAACCCCTGGTTACAATAAATAAAAATTTGAAGTAATCACAATGTCTATAGAAAGTTGAGCAGATAAATGTTAATCATTATGGCATGACCATATAATGATGTATTATTTAGGTGCTGAAACCAGATTTCAGAGAAATTTTTTAATATATTTGGGGGAAACTTATTAGGTAAATTTAAAATGAGCAACATCAAAAATTTGCATTATGAGAAAATATACAAAAACATTAATAGTGGTATCTGCTGAATTACCACTGTATTATATATTTATTTTTCTACTTTTTCATTTTTTATAACTTTTACAGTGATAAATGATATGTTTATCATTTAAAAACGTGGGGGGAGGAGAGTTAAATGACATTACTGAAAATAGCGTGATTTAGTTGTTATCAAATATAGAAAAGGGGGCTTAAGATGAAAAATGACCTCAGTAATTCATCATTTGAATATTAAAATGCATTAGTTTGTTAGTCTTTGAAGATTTAAGACTGTATGTAATGCTCAAATTGATAATCTTACAGTTTTATAAAGAGAGCAAGTAAGCTAAACTGTGCCAAGGAAACATTGCATCTTTTAACTCTAAAGTCATTGGAGGAAAAAGCCTGCATTGTTGTCATGATTTATTTTAGTCTTTCCAAAGAAGAAAATTCACTTCCAGAGACACAAAGAAACTGTTCCAGATACATTCTGTGAATTTCCTACTTGAACTTGGCAAACAACTGCTCTGGAAGTAACTCCTAAATGTTTTCTATCAAGGCGTTAGGTTGGTATTTGATTCCTTTATGTTTGGATGTCATCATGAATCTCATTATTCAAAGAAAGTATTTGGTTTAAATTTGTGTCAGCCTCTTTCCCTTCATTAACTCATGGCTCCTACTTTCTTTAGTCCTTTATGTGCACTTCTTGCTTTCTCTCTTACTGCCTACACTTCAATATGTGATCTCTTCTATTTGCTCTTCCCACTGCAACACATAACCCCCTAATGACTGCTGTCATTTCATGCTAGAATCCATAGAAGCTACAAAACAATTTAAAAATTAATAAGACATGAAAAAATTACATATACCACAGATTCATGATTGACCCTCGCTCTTTCTCTCTCTCTTTTCTTTCTGTTTGAGATATTCACACATATATCTCAAACAAATGATTCAAATCTTCTTGCTATTAAAGCACTACAATTAAACATGAAAGTTAATTATTTTGGGGCGGCAGAGTTTTCTATTTTAATTTATTTATTTATTATTTTTATTTTTATTTCAGCATATTATGGGGGTACAAATGTTCAGGTTACGTGTGTTGCCTTTCTCCCCCTTCTCCCTCGGAGTCAGAGCTTCAAGTGTGTCCATCCCCCAGACGTTGCGCATCGCACTCATTGCGTATGGATATACCCATCCCCTCCTCTCCCCTCCCGTCTGCCTGATAAATGTTACTCCTATACGTCCACTTAGGTGTTGATCAGTGAAACCAATTTGCTGGTGAGTACATGTGATGCTTCTTTATCCAGAAAGTTAATTATTAAGATGAATACAAAACTGCTTCTTAGCGGGAACACTAATAAACTAATAGATTTAAGAATTGATTGTTACTTTAATGACACCAACTGCAAAATATTCTTCTGAAAATAATCATATTTGGCTTTTATTTGTCCTTTCATGAGAGCAGTGACATTCTATTGCAGCTCTTACCTCGTCGAGCACGTTTCTCGTCTTTGACACAGACTTCATTTATGGAACCAATAGGATTGCAATGACATGGCTGGCATGGTCTTGGATAATTTGGAGATACCTAACAAAAATATTCAAAATGCTTTTAGGCAAGTATAATAAAAACAGCAATATGTTTCAATTCACAAAATTTTCAGACAAATTAGTTTTAATAACAGTAATAATTATTTTGACAAAATTATAATATAAGAAATTAACTTTAACATGTTTACAATTTCTGAAATCTATTTCTTCTAAATGGTTACACAAAAGTAAAAAGGATAACACAATAAACTTATATATTTGCTACTTAGATTCAATAATGATCAAGATTTTCCCACATAAGTTTTATCATGTATTATCCTTTGCTAAATTTTTAAAGATAATCCCAGATAAAGAAATGCTTCAGGACATTGGTCTGGGCAAAGACTTTTTGACTAATACCTCAAAGCACAAGCAACCAAAGCAAAATTGGATAAATGGGGTCACATCAGGCTAAAAAGCTTCTGCACAGCAAATGAATCAACCAACACAGTGAACAGACAACCCACAGAATGGGAGAAAATATTTGCAAACCATCTGTCTGACAAGAGATTAATACCTAGAATATGTAAGGAGCTCCAACAACTCAATAGGAAAAAAAATCAAATAATCCTATTAAAGAATGAGCAAAGGATCTGAATATACATTTCTCAAAAGAAGACGTACAAATGGCCAACAGGTCTATGAAAAAATGCTCATCATTAGTCATCAGAGAAATACAAATCAAAACTACAATGAGATACCATCTCACACCAGTTAAAATGGCTTTTATCCAAAAGACAGGGAATAACACATAAGGGTGAGGATGCGGAGAAAGGAGAACCCTTGTATAATATGGTGAGAATGTATTTAATAAATTAGTACATCCACTATGGAGAACATTATGGAGGCTCCTCAAAAAAATGAAAATAAAATGACCACATGACCCAGCAATCCCATGGCTAGGTATGAATCCAAAGGAGAGGGAATATCAAAAACATATCTGCACTCCCATGTTTATTGCAGCACTATTCACAATAGTCAAGATATGGAATCAGCCTAATTGTCTATCAATGGACGAATGGATAAAGAAATTGTGGTACATACACACAATTGAATATTATATAGCCACAAAAAGAGACTGAAATCCTGTCATTTGCAACAACATGGATGGAACTGGAGAACACTGTGTTGAGTCAAATAAGCCAACCACAGAAAGACAAATCTCTCATGTACTCACTCATATGTGGGAGCTAAATATTTTAAAAAGTTGATCTCATGAAGATAGAGAGTAGAATGATGGCTATCAGTGTCTGGAAAGGGTAGCGGAGAGGAGTGGATAAAGTGGGGATGGTTAATGGGTGCAAAAATATAGCTAGATAATTAGATAGAATGAACATATGATAGCACAACAAAGTGAATATAATCAAAAATAAGTTAGGGTATACTTTAAAATAATTACAAGAGTAGAATTGGAATGTTCCTAATACAAAGAAATGTTAAACGCCTGAGATGATGATTACCCCAATTACCCTGTTTGATTAATTCACATTGTATACCTTGTATACCTGTATCAAAACATCACATGTATGATATACGTGTACCATATACAACTATTATGTACCTGTAATAATTAAAAATTAAAAAAAAATCCTTGGAAAAAATAAAGAAAGAAAATCCCAGATAAAAAGCCATTAGTATCTACACATTTCAGGAAGCATCTCTGAAACCACAGTGTCATTACCATAGCAAAAAAAATAATATTTTATTGGTATGCTCTAATACATATTTCATAATAAAGTCTTTCTGGTTGCTTTGCTTTTTATTATAACATAGTTCAAAATTAGCAATGTAAAATGTTTTCCCCAAATTTATTTTTCAGAAACTTTTTTCACATTGATTATGGTATGACTAATTAAATAGAAATTTATACTTAGCACTTAGTAAAAGATAATATTAAATATTTAATATATTTAAAATATTTAAAAATGTGTGTTTCTGGGAGACAGCATAACGTGGGAAGAAGCAATGTGGACTCTGCAATCAGGAAAATTCGAGCCTCTATCCCAGTGTAGCCACTTACTGCCTATGACTGGTACAGTTTATTTACTGCCTTATAATATGAATGATGTTATGTAAGTTAAAATTAAAAGGAATAGCATATAAAGCATCTCATATTCCTGGCATATAACTAGTAGCTTTTACTATTAGAATATTTTAATTAAACAAACCTAGACTGTGCTAATATACTGTATATACAACATTTATTTTCCAAATGAAGTAAGAACAAGAAATCTTAAATTATTTGCCTAGAAAATACTGAAATACTGTTGAATATACATATATATGTGTATATATATTAAAATATATATATTTACTCCCTCATTAAATACCACTTTCATATGTGTATATATCTAGGCTTAATTTATAAAATTTGTTGGCTAATATAAATAAGCATGTTAAAATTAGAGTTATTTTTATATATGATTTTTTTTTTTTTGGTTTGCATTTGCTTTTTATTCTTTAGCCACAAACAATAGATATTTTTTTTGTCGTTTTTTTTTTCTTCCGAAAATTTTACTGGGGGAAAACTACAAAGCATTTACAGTACAATGTTTACAGTCACAATTTGTAGTGAGCTGATTTCCCAAAATATATTACCACTCAAGTTGACTTATCTTGTTACATTCAAAAACCTACTCTGTCAAAGTAGTCC
>CAUYRT010091599.1:0-43320 GCA_963574885.1 Lepilemur ruficaudatus | reverse complement strand
GTGGTCTTAGGGACAAAGAGAAGGAAACACGGACTTCATAAAGCGATTGCAGCACGACCCACTGAACATCCTCACCAAGCTCATGGGACTGTCTGGGGACAAATGCTCACAATGTCGAGAGAGAAAAGTGGGACGTGGCCGCGAGAACCCAGCACTGACGACGAGGTGCAGCCGTTCCTCAGGAGGCACAGACCCACGAACGATGAGTTAGTGCGAACACTGTTTCAGATTGTTTTCCTCCGCAACAGTAGAAATGTTACCGCTTATAAGTGCTAACTGGATCGAGGAACTGTTACAGGGAGGCATGGATGCCACTGCTGCACGTTTACTGGCCAAAGTTAGTTCTAGAAACAAATGTGAACAGCAGGTTACCCACCCACATTCTGCTTCGTCTTACACTCCTTATAGGCACAGACGAAAAAATAGAGGAAAACCCACAAACGCTGGGGAAAGTTTCATTCCTGCTTAGGGAGAACACGGACCTCAATGTGTGTGAGCAAGAGGGTTTCGTTTCTTCTTTCTTTGTGAGCTTTTTTTTGATAACTTTTGCTAAAAGACAAGGCAATTGTCTCTGTTTTTCTGACTAGTCTTCAAAAAAAAGAAAACTAAGCTCTAGCTACGACTTTATCTCTTTATTTCCAGGGTGATTACTCCATTTCTTTAGAAGGTTCAAGTCAAGAACGAGGCAAACAGAAAAAGGTAGACGCTAATTCTTTTAGGCTGTGTTTTCAAGGTCCAAAAAAAGTAGTTAAAAGAGAATTCGTTCTTTACCAAAAGGAAGAAACTCAGAGGTTTTTCTGGGTTTAGATTAGTAGAAGACATTCCAGAGCGCTCACATTTTTGTTATAACCCATGTAAACCATGAAAGAAGTTCTTCTAATCCTGTATTTTGTGGTAAAAATCATTTATCCAGCCTCAGCAGGGGCACAAAACCTTCAGGGCTGGAAAGTTGTTCACTGTTAACTTGGGGGCGTCATTATTAAATTTGCGAACGTTGGAGCTGAGTGTCTATATGCAAATAGCCCCTTAATGACATTTTTCCCTTCTTTGTCCCCTTTGGCAACTTCGCAAGCTTTTTCAGGACACAGGGTCTGACTGTAGACATCTTTGTGCCCAGCGCCAGCATACCACTTCCCACCAAGTGGGCAGTCAACAAATGTTTGTTGAGTGCACAAACTCTTGAGAAGGAAGCATTGACACTATGCACGTTATGGCGGGGGAGGGGGGATACTGCAAATTTCAAATGAAATACGCACCTACAAATTCTTCTGGGGGGAACAAACACGTACAGGGCCACAGTGCTGCCAAGAGGTACACCTCCCGAGGACCCCGTTGTCAGAGACTATAAGCTGTCAGGCCCATTTGAAAAAAAAAATCTTACTGGGATGACATGAGAAAAAATGCAGAATTTTTCTATTTTTCTGTAGAGAAGTCCTTTGCTGTAACTGTAACAACAACAAACACGAGTTGCTCAATCCACCTGCACATATAATGGAACATCAAAGCAAATATGGGTCTGAGAAGCCTCATGCCTTCGTTGGCAGACAAGACGAAGCCCGGAGATCCAGAGATCATTGCCCCTCCCCCAAGAGCACCTCATTCATTGGGCAGCCGCTGTCGATACGTGAAAATACACCCGGGCGAGAAATGTTTAAGTGACTCAGAACTTCACGCCATTTGTCCTGAAGACATTATTTGAGCAAGTCCCTTTGAGAGTCGAACACGATGAAGTAATGGAAACAATTCGAGAAAGAATCAGTGCAGCCCAGTGTCTCCAAGTAGGTCCAGACAGAGGACACCGATTTGGGAAGAAAGAATCACAAGTTACAGTTAGGCTGTCTCCGCCAGACTGCACAGACGGGCTGAAATAAAGCACCACAGACCCAGCACAGGGAAGACGGGTGGTCACGTGCAGAGACTCTCCGAAAATGGACCCGCTTAGCAAGTGATACGTTAGGCAGAATGAGTAAGATTAAGTAGATAAATAGTCACCTCTTACTCAAACAAAATAAGCATTCTACGCCGCATGCATGCTTCTTAAAACCATCATAGACATGGACATTCCATCCAAATAAAGAAAAGTAAAAGAAATTATAACATAATTAAAAAACCATAGGAAAGTCACTCATAGAGAAGACAATATCTTTGAGATTAAGTGACAAGAGAATGCAAAGAACGTAGTAATAGCATAAAATGGTACAGTTTTACCAAACAAATAGAACAGTGTTTCTGGTAAGAACTACACGGGGTTTCAACTAAGGCACACCCTCCAGTTGCTAAACCAGGACCCCTGTGAGACATTCTTTACCAAACACTTTGCGTGAAACATGTACGACTCACACGTGCAAGGGAAGTGCGGTAAATGTACTTTTTAGAGACGGAAATATGTTTACTGGCCAATTTATATTTCAGCAAATCTCTTATGCTGAGACTCAGGGGGGAATGACATAGGAATGGTGCCACTTTTGTATCTGATCACGTGGCAATGCCAGCAATATATTTAGAATCTTGGGTTTCTAAAAGAGCTGAAAGACACCTTAGAAAGCCTCTTGGACATTGTCAAAAAGAGACTTTCAAATTCTGCGGCGTGCAGATGCCTTTGGTTGTTTGTCCAGGCATAGTCTGCCACTGCCCAGCCCAAACCCTTCCAGCCACCTCTCAACCCTTGTTTCACCCCAATTTCAGATTTCTCCATCCTGTGAAGTAGCATCTGAAAGAAACCTCTCTACACTTGCAAGCCCACCAAATCAAGAAATAAATTAACATATGGAACCGTAGAGACCTTGTCCTCCATCTGTGTAAAACTCTGTTTTTGTGAGTCTGTGAATATGATACAAACCAAGTGTGAAAATGATCACTAAAAGGATGAAACTGACAAGGAATGGTTTCCTAGAACTGCTCGTTGAGGTTTTCTTTTTCCTCAGTTCCCATCTGTACTTTTCAGATCCTTTTGTCAATAAAGATTTTCTACAATGGCTTGACATTGAGGGACTCTGTGTCCAAAGATCATAAGAACTTTCTTTTGAGGTGTTTGAACATGTATTTCAGATTGGGTCTTTCAATGTTCTTATACACCAAAAAAAGGAGAAGGCAGTAGAAATGGAAATATTAAGAAGCAAGGAGAATAATTGATAAATCAAGATTTCAGGCTGTGCACACTGGTTCATTCCTGTAATGCTAGTGTTTTGAGAGGCTGAAATGGAAGGATCGCTTGAGGCCAGGAGTTTGAGACCAGCTTGGGCAACATAGCGAGACTCCATCTCTACAAAAAATTTAAAAAATCAGCCAGGTGTGGTGGTGCCTATGATCTTAGCCAGTCAGGAGGCTGAGGCAGGAGGATCACTTGAGCCCAGGAGTTTGAGGTTACAGTGAGCTATCATGACGACACTGCACTCCAGCCTGGGCAACAGAGACCCTGTCTCTAAAAATAAAAATGAAAAATAATCTTTAAAAACTATTTCAGACAAATAAAAGGACAAAGCATCAAAACAGAAGTGGCAGCAATTCCGCTCCTAGGTCTGTTCCCAAAAGAACTAAAAACCAGTACTCAAACAACTCCATGCAGGTGGACCTCATACCAGTGCTATTCACAACAGCCAAAAGGTGAGAACAGCCCAAAGGTCCATCAGCAGATGAATGGAAAACAAACTGTCTACAGTCTATGGTTTCCCTTGGAGTGCTAATTAAAATTCGGTGACTAGTTGCTTGTTTGGCTGAAATCTCTCCCTAGCCCAGAGGATCCTTGAGGGCAGGGTCTTTACTATTTCAATTACCAACTAATTACTTGGCACCTAACACATATGGGTGCTCACTGACATTGTTTGATTTCATTTAACTGTAGTCTTTCCTATTTCACGAACCAAAGCGGGGGAGATAAACAAGCATTTCTTTGTGGGGACAGGGTAGCTAGAAGGGCAGACAAAAGAAGTATGTTCCTGAGTTAACCAAAAGTATGAGGAAGTAGGAAGAGTAACAGGGATATACAGAGATGAGAAAGGTTGGAAAAGGTAGAATTGATCAGAAAGTGCCAGTGACAAAGACAGAGGAAAAGTTAGAGCACTCCCGAATCAGTAACCATCTACCCTCACCTGACTTCTCCCTGTGGTCCTCCAGTGGCCACCTCTGGATAGCAGAAGCAGCTCTCCACAACCCAGCCTGGGGAGCCTCGCTCTCCTCCTGGGCCCTCAGCCGCAATATTGCACTTTGCTGTACAGAAAGGCACTTCTCGCCTCTGTCCCTCTGCCGGGAAGTTGCCCTCCTCACTTTGCGCTCGGCCAATGCTGCAGTTTCCTCCCTCCCTTGGTTCCCAAGCTGGCCCTCTGAGAAGCACCACTGGCCTCCCCAGAACAAACATGGGGTCTCTTTCCAGGGTCCGATCCAATTTTATAGGGTCTGAAGTTTATATAGGATGGAAGTCCCTCTTTACGGAAAAGAATCCAAAATTAGAAAGAGAAAATGAGGCATAAACGTGAACATTCATTTAGAATGAAAAAAAAAATCATACCACCACGACCACATCTGACAAATACCATAGATATTACAAAATCCACAAGAACAGTGATTGCCTTACAGACCTCTACGATACGTGCCTGTCCTTTCCTTTTTAGCTGAGTGCTCTTTGATCACTTCTTCATAGGACAATTTTCCGTCTCTGTTTTCTATACAGAGAATAGAAAGATGCATTTAAGAATTTAAGATTGTTCTCAAATCTGGGGACGTTTTCCCGTAATCAAATCCTCTACTTCCAAAATGACACGTCTGATGATGTGAACGATATTCCACAGACCAGACTCTGGCTCCATACATCGAACTCACATTTCTCCTGCATCACTCACACAGTTCAGGTGCAAGGAGCTAGAAGACATGTTTAAATTGTGATATAAATCTGGGCATAGTGGCTCACGCCTGTAGTCCCAGCACTTTTGGAGGCTGAGGCAAGAGGATCATTTGAGCCCAGGAGTTTGAGGCCACAGTAAGCTACGATGACACCCTTGCACTCCAGCCTGGAAAACAGAGCGAGACACTGTCTCTAAACAAAAGAAGAGGAAAAATTGTGCTATAGCCTCTATTCATGAAGCTTTACATCACAGTGCTGTTGAGTCGCGACCGCAGATGGCAGGGGTGTTTCTGGAAGCCATTCTGAGGCTTTATCTTTATTAGCTTCAACATCAGCATGCTTCAGGTCCCTTCGCTGCAGCCTGCATTGCCCCTGCATGGACCTCTGCTGTGGCACCATCGTTGTGTGACCATAATCACCCATCTGTCCGTTTCCTCGCTGAGCTGTGACTCCATGAAGGCAGAAACCAGGTCTGCTCTATCGAAGTCTCGGCATCTAGCAGGACGCTTCGTGCCAAGTAGTCGGCCAATGAAAAGTGGCTAAATGAATGGAGTACGTATGTCCCTACTGAAGGATTAGCCGGAGATGGCCAAGATGTGGGGTCAGAGTCTCTCCACGCTGGCCACCAGGGGGAGCTGTGGGGTGGCTCTGGGTGGTGGGTATTTAGGGTCCCGCAGAAGTGAGGCAAGAGGAGAATGCAGTCGGCAGTTCCTTTAAAGGATATTTGAAATCAGGTTCTTGTAGGTCTGGACACAAAAGGCAAGACGGGCCTTGTACGATCAAGCAAAAGTGAGTCAAGAAGTGGAGGTTGAGAAAGCAGCCGTCCCCGCTCTGGAGAAGCGTGGGGTTGGCAAGCCACGTCCACTTCCAACTCTTCTATGACCTGAGCCTTTGATGACGGCTGACGCTGGGAGCGTTCTGGAAACACCACGCCCAGGTCTGCTCCTTATATTTAGAGAGCTTTTAGCACAAAGGCATTTTCATCAAAGCCCTTTAAGAGCCGGGCACACCCTGGCACACGCATGAGCTCCGTGAAAGGAGCTGCAACTTCACAGCAGCCGGGGCTGAGCTGGCGCGCAGGAATGCTCTGGAAGCGACGCCCTGGCCACAGGCGAGCCGCCCAGCTTGGAACTGGTGGGAAAGATGACATCAGGTGGGGCCGGCCGAGTCCCTGCGGAGGGCCCTGACCTGTATTTCTGGAAGAAAACCTTAGACAGTGCAGGTCAACTGTGCGCCAGATGTTCTATTAGACACTTTCCATACTTAATGTCATTTAATCCTCACATTATCCCCATTGTCCAAATGAATAAACTGAGGCCAAGAGAGGCAAAATAACTGGCCTCCAGGTATAATCAGTTAGAGCCAAAGCCAAGGTCAAAACTCAGATTCATCTATCTCAAAGTCTTGTGCCTTTCTGCTGCCGTCCTCATGCATGACCTGAACGTACCAGAGACACGCAACATTTAAGTCCAAATGCGCCCAGGACGGTCCTGGGCTGACTTTACTGCTTGGTTTTGACATTCACAGGCAGGCCCAGAAGAACTGAGCATCTAAGCCTACGTTTTAGTAGTCGGTCAGGCCTTCTGGGGTCCCCGTGGCAAGAAGGGTTACAACTGCCTTGGTGCCACTTCCAACAGTCCCCCCAGTGGGGTAGCACCAACGCCCCTAGTTACAAGTCTGGCACACAGAAAGCCTCACGTGGACGTCGCGACTCTGGAAATGCCATCATACCTCATACAGACAGTCTCTTTATCTAGAAAACAAGGGTGTCCAATTCCAGGGTCGCCATGGTACCACGAGAGCATTCTCCAATATCACTTAGAGCTCCCAAGAAAATTCAATTCCTCATGGAAACCTCAGTCATTTTCCTCCAATAAAGTCTGCTGAAATTCCTCGTCTTAGAGAGAGTTCAGATTTAAGTTCCAGTTCTGCCTGCTGCTTCTGTCTGACCCCAGGCAAGTTTCTTAACTTCCTCATCTGTCAAGTGGAGAAAATACTGCTCACCTACAGGTGATTAGGCAAAGGAGTGAGAAGAATGACAGCAGGAACACGTTGGCTCTGGCAGATGATCACGGTGAGTACGATGGTGATTGAGCTAATGTCTGTTTTCACTGTTCGTGGTACCACCACCTTCTGCATGGCCAGGTCCCTCGTCCCGGATCGTTGGCCTGTCCTTACTTAGCACCTAACGTGTCCTGACTCTGTCCTGAGAACTTGCAGTGCACAGACATTTAGGAGCAGGTTAGTATAAGACTGTGTACCAGTCTGGGGAATAAAAGGAGCTTGCAAAAAGGGTCAGGTGACCACGTAAGTTAAACAGAAGGGAAGTTGCACTGTGAAAGTGACACGTTAGCTGGGCTCCTACATGTGGTATTTGCCTAGGATGGACGCAGGCAGACTAGAGGAGGAGCCGTGTGTTGGGGACCGTGGCGTAGCTTCCACTCCAGCGAGTTCCTACTTCAGATGAGGACTCTGGTTCATTCAGGGTGAAGCACGACAGTAAGTGTTCCACCGCGTGGGCCACTGATCTGTGACCTTTGCCGGTCTCCCGGATACTGTCATGCTACCAACAAGACTAAAAGCAGAGTTGGGAAGAGACACTGACCAGCCGCATGGTACAGTATTTCCACCAGGCAAGTACTATAGACATCAGCAACCCCAGGAGCACAGATAACAGTAACATAGAGTAAAATCACGAAGTGACAACTTCTCAATATTTATTACCTTGGTTTTTAACGTAATCTAATGATAAGTTTATATTATAGAATTTTTAGTAATGGTTGTGCTTAACAACTGCCTTGCAAAATTGGGGGAAATTTAACAGTCAGCTCTTGCGATTTAACAAGCCACTGAGGCAGGTGCAATAGTCCAGGAAAGAGACACTCGTGCCTTGGACCACGACGTGAGTTGGGAGGTGGTCAAAGGGACTCGGACTGGGGACATGTCATGCAGACAGAGCGGGGAAGACTTGCTGGTAGCCTGCCTATGGAGAGGAGAAGAGGGACCTCAAAGGTGACCCACCGGGTTTTATTTATCTCCCTCTCTGTGTCGTCTGCCCGCAAAGCCTGGGATGGTTAACAATCTTCTCTTTCCCTTCCTCTATGTCAAATTCGCCTTCTTCCTAAAATTAGCCCCAGCTCCACACCATGGGAGAATTCTGGGCTCAAATGCGGTCAGTCTTTTCCATTTATATAGGAAAGGTGTTGACAAAATTCTTGCCTCCCACCAAGCCGGAGTTTTAACACTATTATTTTAATTGTGCAAAATAGCATCCCTATCTTGTTTAAATAGGTATGGGGGAGAGAGAAAGAGAAAGGCGAGGGTATGAAAAGAGGGAAAAGGAGGGAAAAAAAGAAAGAGGACAAAGAGGGGTAAGAGAAGAGGAAGGAGGAGGAAGAGGAGGCGGCGAGGAGGGAGAGGAGGGGGCAAGGGGAAAGGAAGGGCGGGAGAAGGCAGGCATTTCCCACCGGGAGAGCAGCCGGGTGCGTGTTCCAAGCCACGGATGGGCCTTTCGCGTGGCACTCTGCACTGTCGCACGTGATTTAAATCCTTTACAATGAAGGTGTGTTAGTATTTGTATAATAAAAACTACAGAAAAAAAGGAGGACCGAACTAAAAACTATATTCACTAACTTCAGCTTAAAAAGAGGGAGAGAGAAAGTGTGAAGAGGAGGAAGCCCCGGCAGGGACTGACGGACCGACGGGCGTCCCCGCGTGGGCAGCGCGGCACAGGGCACGGGCCAGGAGCCCAGGGACCCGAGCTCTCCTCCAGAAGCCTCTTAGCCTGGGTGAGCCTGATAATTCCTTTCGCCCCCTTGCCTCCTCTGAAAAGAGGGAGTGTAAACTACCACGTCCATGCCTCATGTCGTCAGGTTGTGATGACCACCAAGTGAAAAGATGAAAGTCAAAAACATGGAAGTCTTTTGAGACGGATTATGGACTATACCCTTGGCACTTGCACCTTTGACAGTAAATTGCTTGGGAGGTTGCCATGAGCACAAACAACAAAACAGAGACATCTTTCTTTTTAAAGACACTGAAAAAGCCCGATGATAGTTTTCCACCCATAGGAGTGGGACGGGGCGTTCCTGGGACAGGACTGAATGCCCTAAACGCGTCGGCGGCCTTCAGATGGGCCTTTAATCAGCGCAACCCTTAGTCATTATGACTCAGCAGACTTAATTTTGTACTCGACAGACCTGATTGAAAATAATTAAAGAGGACTCACCCACGGTCGAATGGGGAAAGGGAAGCTAAATGGCAATTTGAGGCTGGAGAACATTGATCGGTTCCTGGTGACTTTCTGAAACCTCCTTCCTGGGCTCCCGTCTCAGAGAGATGGACGGGGGTGGGGACGGTGGGCCGGGTTCTGGCCCCCTGGGCAGAGCACTTAAATGGTGAGGGACGTCAATCCCTCTGCAGGAGTCAGCGGAGTGTCCTCCGGGCTCTGAACGCCACCGGCCTGGAGCAGCCACCGGCCCTCCGACGAGACATCTGCTGTGGACAGCCTCACAGGGCTCCTGACCTGATCAATAACAGCGATCCTCCTCTGCCTCTGGCTAAAAGCTAAAGAGACGGCTGATGCATATGTGATCACTAGAATTTAATTATATATCACATTGATTTTTAATTAGAATGCGAGTGAGGGCCTCATCTATGAAAAAAATATTCTGAGTGGTAAATGGGTTTTATCCAGTGCGTCAAATAACTTGAAATGCACTGCCCCTTCTGACCTTTAATCCTCTTGATGAGGAGGAAACCTGCTATGCGGCCCCTGCCATGAGGGCGGAGACCTTGAACCAGCTAGCCGTGTCTCCAAAATTTGCATCCAAGTTCTGTCCTTGGGCCTATAAGGCAGCCACGGAACAATGGTGAGGGTTTCTGTGTTATTCATAATTAAGTCCAATTAACACTGGGAAAGGTCCCATTGGCTCTGATTCCGTCTGATCTCTGAGGAGTAGGGCCAGAGACACAGTCTGGCTCTGCGATCAGAGCTGCCCCTAACCTCATCTGACCCCTGCTTTCCACCCGGGCTGGGCCCTCCGAACTCCCTCTGCAGGCAAGAGCTCTGTAAGCCAGAGGTAGACAATGGACCCAGGGCCCAAACTGTGTCCTTAGGGAAGGGCCCATTGTTGCTTCTGCTCGCACAGGGGGCCTTAGGGACCTTAACCTCAGTGTCTAGAATCCCAAGCTTTCTACTCAAAGCTGCCCCGGGAGGCAACAAAGTCACGCGGGCCGGCCAGCTGCTCCCTGTGCAAGGAAGGGAAGGCACAGGCGTCAGCGCCAGGCACACCCTGCCACGCAGCATGTCAGGATCCCTCCAGCGAGGAGCCTAACAGGTGACAGCCCCAGTCACGGCAACCCCGCGTGGCCCGCACCCCCAGCACCATGCTGCTCGCCTGTCATGGCTTGTTTCATTCATGCACAGATCGCAAGGGCCCAGGCACCCTCCTTTTACAACACAAAAGCCATGCCTTGGCCAGTCCAAGCAGCGTGCCCAGGCTGGCTCAGGTGGCAGAGCCATCCGCTTAGCTGCGAGGCCGCAGCCTTATCCCCAACCCCCGGACTGCCTCCCGTGTCAGTGGGACGTGCCCTGAAGGAACGGCCAGCCAGCCACCTGCTGCACACCCACCAAGGACAGCGGGGGGCACTGCCCGCTGCGGTGACAGCAGAGCAGCCGTTTCCTCACTTCCTTTCTGCTAAGCCACCCACGAGCCCCGTTAGTCACCCTGCCCCACTTTTCTCACTATGACGCTATTTTGACTTGGACAGAATTGCCTCCATGCACTTTCTTGGACCCGCCCTCTGCCCAGAATGTCCTCCTTCCTCCTCACCACTCTCTCATTCAATCCAGTACCTATTTATTGAGCTTCTGCTACGTCCCAGGCACCGTGATGCATGCTGATGCATACATGACCTGTGCGTGATCTCCAGGTGTACAAACAGGACAAGCCTGTGTCCTCAGCCTAGGTAGGACATTAGCCAGGTACACAGACTGTGAGAAACAACAAGCCTGAGACAGAGAAAAGCAAAAGGTCCATGCTGAAAAGTGTGGGAGAGATCGTCTGCACCAGAGCTGGGTGGGAGACGCGGCCGTAGACGGTTCCCTAACGGACGCCGATGCTCCCGAGACCAGCACGAATGCCATCTCTCACTGTGGCCGCCTCCCACTTCCCACTCTCCTTGGCCTCAACTGGACCCTCCCCATGCTAGGTCACGCGTCCTTTCTCAGACAGACTCAGCTCCAGAAAACGTCCTGTAATTCTAAATCCTTCAAAGGACACGGAGCATGGGTCCCTGTCCGGGAGATTAATGACGACTTCAGTGAGTGTAATTGACACACCTTCTCCGGGCCTCTCCAGTGTGGCCCTGTCTGCTGCATTTCTGCAAGCCCCTTCCCTAGCCTGGACGTCCTGGGACGGGGCTGTCCATCTTAGCATTAGGCTGTTGTGCTCGCCGGCTACTCACGGTAGATAGATTCACGCAGTGGAAGAAGGGAAGACGGCACTATTGATTAGAATTTGGCAAAACCTACGCAATTCAGTGCAATGATTAGGGCACAGTAGGATTGAAGGATTTTTTGCTCCCTTGAAACAAAAGTACTCTTAGCGCAATTTCTCCTGAAGTCGGTTCTTTCATTCCTAGCTAGGGGTGACTTGACCCAAGCTCACTCTTGTGCTGTTGTGGAAATACTTAAAACAAATGAGCCAAAAATCGCACTAGAACACATTGCTCCTATCTGGAATGTGAGACCACTGCATGGAGTTCTCTGCCAGGTTGTTAATGAGACAAAAAACCCTTAAGTGTTATAAAAATAAGGAATAAGAGGGCAGTGAATTTAGTTAATCCCATTGACTTCCTAACTCTTTGCCCTTATTCCCGAAGTACACATTTAGACACGAGGTGGAAGCCGGGGAGTGTTTTTCAAAGTCCTCGTTAAGTTGGGTGACTTGCCCATTCTGTCTCCAGCCCTATAACTTGCCACTATAAACTGTGGGCACAAGTGAATGTGGCTCCTGGGGACACTTTCCAGTCACATATTTAATAAATGCAGGTATTATGCTGCAGGAGGGGAATCACGGGGCATAAGTGGGGCGGGGTGTTGGGTAAAAAAGTCTGCCTTTCTTCAAACCTTGCTGCCTCCGGGGCCGCGCGCGTGGGTTGACCGAGGGGAAGTGCGAGCGATGGCCTTGATTGCGCAGCCGCATCGGGGACTGGCAGCCGAGAGTCATCAGTGTGCACCAACACAGTGTTTTTGAAAAAAAATTGCAAGTATGCATCTAGGAAGTTCAAATCTGTTACTAAAGCAACATGGGGGCGATTCCATTTAGATGAAAATTACCATAAAATTCCTGTTAGGAGCTTTCCACGTGCATAATGTTGCAAAGGCAGCATGAGGTAACTCCAGTGTTCCTTTATAACTTTCTTCTCCTACAAGAAATTTTAATTTTCCGTGTGTCTACTTTTTATGTGAAACGCCTTTAATCTGTTTTCAGATGCTGCAAATTACATTGTCACTGTCATTTTTGTCTTTTTTTGTTTTTGGGGTGTTTTTTTTGCCTAGATGCTGTTCTCCCAATTTTCCCTCTGGCTGTAGAGTGTTTGAAACCTGGTTTCAATATCTAGCTCTTCCTCTCACTCCTGGTATCCCTTTTGGAAGTAATTTCTTTTCTGGAAACTTCAGCTTTCTTACGTGAGTATGAAGAAATTGAAACTTCTTGCTCCCGTGCTCAAAACCATCTGCGTGGATATCTGCAGTTATGTATAAAAACAGTCTTAAAAAACAGTCTTAAAAATGTTGCTGAATATATCTCAAGACTTTTTTTTATCTCTGAGGGTCATACTTACTTTCATTTTACTAACTTTTTTTTTTTTTTTTTTTGACAGAGTCTCACTATATCACCCTGGGTAGACAGAAGTAGCATAATCACAGTTCACAGCAACCTCAAACTCCCCGGCTGACACGATCCTCCTGCCTCAGCCTCCCAAGTAGCTGGGAATACAGGCATGCACCACCACGCTTGGCTAAGTTTTCTATTTTTGGTAGAGACGGGGTGTTGCTCTTGCTCAGGCTGGTCTCGAACTCCTCAGCTCAAGCAATCCTGCCTTGGCCAACCAGAGTGCTGGGATTACAGGTGTGAGCCACCACGCCCAGCCCATTTTACTAACTTTTATCTACAATTAAGATAGAAAGAGGAAAATATCAAAATCCCATAAGACATGGTGTATTCTTAGATGTTTATACTAAATATCCCAGGCAAGAGTCTGGAGAGGGAGCAGACGTATGTGGGTCCTCAAGGTGGAAGCGCAGTGAACTGATCTGGCAAGGTCTTAGATAAAAGTGGGAACTTCCAAGTAGACAGCAAAATCTGTGAAATCTTGAAGATTTCCCAGGGACTAATGATTTAGGAAATCGTCCTAAATAATAACTCTACTGTCCACTTACTCTCCACATTGAAATATAGTAAACAAAATTTAAATATTGTCCACATTGATGTCAGCCCTCTGCTTGTGGGTTTTCTTCTTTTTTCAAATGTCTAAGCACGTCTCTAGCCCTGCACTCCAACACACACCTTTTTGTGAGAAGACATCTAGAGAGTTTCACTTACAACTAAGTAATAAATTATTACTGGGGGTTTGGAGTGAGAGATTGCATGAGCCCTCCCATGACCTCTCCTGGGACACACATGATTGGTCATGGGGAATGCCAATCAATTTTAGCTTCAATACATCATTTGAAGCAGGTTTAATACACAAGTACCTCATTTGTAACAGTGCTAAACAATAAATAATTTTAATTTTGAAAGAGCTTGTTCTCCCAGGAACATTGAAAGCATTACACCTACTGTTTTGCTTTTGTTTGCAATTTGTCTTTTTGAAAGGGTGCACATAGATCTCAGTGTGATTTCCTTCAGTACTAAATATGAGTCACAAATTACTAATTTCATTAGTTTTCCAAAAACACAGATAAATTCTTTATTGTATGGTAAGTACTAAAGTCTTCAGGTCTATAAGGGAATCTGGCCAATTTTCTTTTTCCATAACAGCCACTTTAAAACACAAGTTCCAGCTAAGAAACTTCCTGGCATCATTAGCACATTAATTAATAACCAAGAAGACATAAGAAGATTTATATATGATATTTGCTCTAAAGTGTAATATAATTCTCTGATTTCATAATCAAGACTTTTCATATTTTTTCAATACATGAGTATTGAAAGTAACAAAGAAAATACTATCCCCTGCCCCATTTATAAGTGAAAGATTACCCTTTAACTATGTATGTTACTAACTTCTAGCCTTGGCAACAATATGAAAATTATTTTTGAGGCAATGATGAAGAAACATTTTGTAAACCTTATTTTAATAAAGGAACATGATTTGCACAATGAATACAGCTTGTATGTTTATAAATGTGACCAGTCCTCAAATTCAAATAAGCCCCAACATTACAATAGCTATCAGCCACAGAGGAATTTCAAATAACTGGAATGTTTTGCTAGAACACACTTTGATGTGAAAGAACCAAATCATAAGAAAATAGTTTACTTTTGAGATTTTCCAGAGAAACCATATAAAACATGTCCTCTTCGTGCATGGTCATCGCGTCTCTACTTCCTACATCTAGAGACCTACGGAATCTTCCAGGCCTTGTTGGCACTTGAGTCATAAAAATAGATTCAGAAATGTTTACTCCATGTCTGGTGACTTTTCCATTCTGGATTTTGGTAGAATTATTATGGTTTGTGTAATTTTATTATTTTCAACAAATTGTTAAATGTGATTTGTGTGTATATTTTTCTAAGACTTTTCATTTAAATAAATTAACAGCTTATGAAACAATCCTTTTGTCAGACCATGAAACTTGGTATTTAATTTGGAAAATATGGTCATTGCAACAGTATGAGATGCAATAATTCAGTAAAGAATAAAATTTACTCCAAGTCAAAAAAGTAATCAAGATTATGGGTTGAGCACATGCTAACACCCCTTCCTTCTGTTTCTAATGTGTAGAAATGCCTCCTATGCCAAATATATAGACATTCTAGAAAAATATTAAGTTATCCCAAAGAAGAAAAATGCAATTATACTCAAAAGCCAGAAAAGCAAGAAGTAATCATTGCTACTTAGGAAAAATACAGATGTGTTAATTCATAAACTAAACCCAGCTAAAGTAGAAATTATATTTAAAATCACTTAAAAACACATGAAAAACAGAATGTGAATTTGATTAATAGATTTCTAGTAAGAGAGCATAGAAAGAATAAAGGAGAGAAAATATTCAAATTAAAAAAACCTGGAGAAATTCCCAGACAAAAATAAAAATATGAGTCATAGTAAAAATACCCCCTAAGGATTAATAAACTCACGATATCTATATGTACCCATTTTAAAGCTGCAGAATTTGACATAAAGGGAAAACACTAAAAGCTATCAGAGAAAAAATTAGATTGCCCACAAAAGAAACATACAACAGCAGACTTTTCACAAACAGTAAAAAACAGATGTCAGAAGAAAACTAAATACTCTCTTTAAAAGGTTGAGGCAAAATACTATAAATTTGGAATTCTTTTCCCAGACTAGCTTTCAAGAATGAGGACAAAATAGAAACATTTTCAGAGACATAAGGACATAGAAAATATACTCTCGCAGGTGGGTTGCTGGAAGAACCACTAAAGAATACATAATTCCTCCACAAGAAGGAAACTAAACCCAGAATCCAGGAATAAGTTGCAAGGAGCAATGGTAAGAAAAGAAACGCTGAAATCAAGGTAGAAGATCCAATTAAATACCTTGTAATAAATAAGTGCTAGAACCGGAACAGCAAGAGGAAGACAGAGGAAAAAAGGAAGGAAGAAAAGAAGGGGAAGGAACGTTGGCGTGGATTAGGAACAAAGCTTGAACTAAGACGTAGGCAAAGATGCCGTGCTGAGATAAGCATTGGAAGGTTACACAAGCCTGCTGGTTACGTCGCCGCGGTTAAAAGAGCATAGACATTGGTAAATTTTAAGTTTTGCAAACACATATAAATATAGGTATACACATCAAAACTTTATTGGCACTAAAAGGGTAGAGATGCAATGAATGCATTTCATGGCAGCAGAAGAAAATAAAAGCACTGAGTGGATTCCATGGATATACAGCACCCCACGATGACAGAAGCCTGGGGAGCCAAGTGGGAATGGACGTAGACCTAGGCTTGTTTGCTAAAGAGGATTTTAGTTTTAACTCTAATTTTTTATTGCCTTAAAAAGAGTACAGCAAGCACATACGACAAAATTTGAAAAGTTAGTGTTTCTACATGGTGGGAAATAGGCTTTTTTTTACATTACCCTTTATACGTCTCCATATTTTATATTTTTCTCAAAACAAAAAAAATTAAATCTTCTGTGCTTATTTTGAGCTGTTAGCCAAGTACATGTAGAATGTGATGAACTGCAAAGCAGCCCAGGTTCAAGTCCTGAAGCCCAGCAGACCCGCTCAGCCCGGGTCCAGAGCAGCCACCGGGCTGCAGCACATACGGCCTCTGTTCCGTGCAGGGGAGAAAAACTCTCAGTGGAGGAGAACTCCGGCGACCTTACAGGGTCGTGGCCTTTTGAACACTGGTAGTTTGTAAGAGCCCCGTTATCTCACGTTCTCTGCTGGTTTGAATTGCCCGTCCCGGGCTCCAGTGTGCAAGGGCTGGAACGGAGACATCAATGCAGACACTGCCAGAGCCAAGGGGCGGCCCAATCGGGGAGCCCTTGAGGGACAAGGGCCGCTCTACACGGACTGAACGATCTCTGGTGTGTGCGCTGGTTTTCTGTGGCAGTGGGGGAAGCCTGACGCACAATGAGAAACACGGCAAGACTGTCTTCTGCATGTGACGTGCAGAGGCAGCGGGCTGCCCGCGGGGCCAGCTGCTCTCACCAGAACATTCCACCACGCGCCCCGGGAGAAAGGAGATAGAACAGAAGAGGAAACGCAAAGGGCAAATCAGCAAACGGGCTGTGTTTGCATTTCCCACAACGGACTCTTACGTGAGAAATTTCCTCTAAGGAGCTTCATGCTCTTGGGCTAGAGCAAGATCATGGCCATGGCCAGGGGAGGTCAGTGGTGGATTCGGGCTCACTTCTCTGAAGGGCTCTTCTTCGTTGCCGAGCGGGGAATGGCTCAGGGCGGGCACTAGATCAGGCTGTCGATGCCGCGATCCCTACCCAGGGTGACAAAAGGCCAACCAGGCGGTGGCAGTTACAGACCTGAGAGAGATTTTAGAGGGAGACTCATAGGAACGGTGGTCGGTTACCTCTGCAGGGGCTGTGTGTGAGTGGGGAACTAGTCGAGGATAACGCCAAACTTCCTTGGAATCCCATCAATTGACTTAGGGAGTGAAGAAATACTAATAGAAGAGTTATTTACCTTCCTAGAAGGGTGGGGGTGGCAGGGAGGATAATTGGATGAAATCCCGGAAATGTTGAGGAATAAATATCTGGACCTTCGTGGACTGAATCCCAGTACGGATCTGGGCCGGTGTGACTGGAGGTGACAGTAGAGATCGGGAGGCGGACTCAGAACTCACAGGCGGGGAGCTGGCGGCTGATTCACAGGCGTGGGTGGGGTGGGGTAAGGGCGGCTCTGGGGCTTCCACAGCCTTGGGCTGCCTGGGAGGGGCCAGGCAGGTAGGACTCCCGCCCCCATTTCTAGTACAGCAGATCAGCACTTTCTGGATCACAAATTAAGGTCTCTACATAAGATATCAATTGAACAGAGGATCCTATGGTTCAAAAAATTTTCTGAAAACCGCTGCTCTTGTCCACAAATTGACGGAGGCTCATACCACGGCTCTGGTGCCAGGGGCCAGGGCATACCCGCTGCTCTGCCATCCGAGCCCTGCCAGGGGGTAGAGCCCAGCGGGGAAGACCCTTGGGGCCAAGCACGGCAGGGAGGGGATGCCTGCGCCCTGTTCAGTGCTGCTGGAGGAGGCAGGTATGGCAGCTTTAACCCACCAAGCTACGTAACAGATTCTTTCTTACTCCAGCGCGCAGGGGTTCGGCATCTGGGCTGCATCATTTAAGGGACCCTGAGAATGTCACTTAGACAGTTTTACCTGCTGTCTCTAAGCCATGAAGTGAAAGTGCACACACCCCGAGGTGAGGAAACGCATTTCTTTGCACTTACCTTACACTTGAAATAAACACAGCTGGTAATGGCAGGAGATAGGAAAACCAGACAGAGTTAAAAATCAAACCTTGTCATGAAACCATAGAACTCGTGGGATCATCTTTGATCTGAGAAGTCTCAAGCGCACTAAAAGTTGGAAGGCAAAAGGGCAGGCGCGGCTGAGAGCAGTGGGGGAGGCCATCACCAGGAAGACAACCTATTTCTGCCATGACTGTCCCAAACCAGCCCAGCGGTACCAACACCGCAGTTGGGATGACCAATCTCTTCTAAGTCAAAGTCTCAAGAATCCACGGCGAAATCTCTTTCTTCCCCCCACGTCTCTACCTTCTTCCCTTCCTTTTCTGGAAAGTTCTGAGGTTAGCAACCACGCCTTTCAGTCTGTTCAGTGTACCTGCCCCCGGCATACCTCCACCTGTCCCCACCTTTCCACTCTGCCATCTTCCTCAGCTCAGTCTGTGTTGTCCACTACAGAGACAGCTCCAGTGCCCCAGGCAGGGAGAGCTCCCTTCCTCTGGATTGGACTTTAAACATCTCTTTTTTAATCTCAACATGATTTATAATCCCTGCTCTTTGTCTTTTATGGACTCCTTTTAGGAATGTCCCTGTAAACTAGGTCTTTTCATTTTTAATCCTGTTTCTAGAAAAATAGACAGGGAAAAGGGACTTTACAAGCCATGCAGCCAGTGCCTCCAACGTCATATGAAAAACTCCAGAACAGTCACCATTTCAAGGCTTCCAGAAAGAAATACCTGGACAACCTTACTCCAAAGTCCATTCTAGTGCTTAACTACTTTCATCCTAATCTGTTTCTCTTTTCATTATTTCTACATTTCAGCTCTTCTGATGATAGCGTCTGGATCCCATTCCTGTACCCCCCAAACCACTACCTTTTTGGCTTGATCTTTAGAGTCTCTGTCTCAGTACTTTGTATTCAAAGATGCAATATAAAAATTAATTGCCTTGTATCATGGGAAGCCAACTATTTAAAGTGTTGTCAACCCGCGTTATTACCGTGAACATGAAAATAAAGTTTCAGATGAGTCACGCAGAGCGAAATTGCAAATGTGCTCAGATGAAAGAGTCAGCGGGAGTCACAACCGAGCCTCATAAGGAAGGGATAGAACCAGTGACGACATTCTGAAAATCCCATTTCTGTTCGGCCAGACGCAATTTGAAATAATGATGGGTGTATCTAAATTCAACCTGAGTTCTTTTTTTACTTCAGCTCGTGTGATTGTAGAAGCTAAGATGCACGTATCTCTTGCCTGTGTAAATGTTCAAAACAAGTGAGAGAGGACATTGGAAAGTAGCTTTTGCGCCCTGACAATACAGCTTTCTCTGACACCTGTCCACAAGGGTGATCCCAGCTCCTTTTCCCAGGCTTCAGAAAGAGGCATTTTGCTAATGAGAATATAATGATTTCTGTCTCCTCAATGGAAACCTATTTTCATGACTATTGGAATACTGGAATCAAAGTCAGGAAATCTGGGTCATAGTCCTGGCTCTGTCTTAAGATGACCTTGGTCAAATCATAGAAAACTGTCAGGACCTCACTTTCCTCATCTGACAAAAGGTCCTTAAACAAAACTCTTGCCCCATCTGTGTTATGGGTTTGCTGGGTGCCTGCCTTGAGAAGTATAAGGTGTGCAGTTGGTTGTTACTCTCATTATTATTTATAGCTTTCTGGCCTTATTCACCTGAACAGATTACCTGGAATGTCTTCACCTCCTCCCTTAAAAGGGTGGCAGTGCCATAAATTTAATGTATAGAAAACCAATCTGGCCTGACATGACTGAACAGGAATTAGACATTGAACTGATGGAGGAGTCACTGCTCTCCTGACTCTGAACCCTGTAATTACAGTGAGCTATAAACCGCGGTGTAGCATATTCGCTATGAGCATTCTAGCAAATAACATAGAATTACAGGGCTGGAAGGGCCTTCAGAGATCATCTAGTCCAACCCTTTCATTTTACAGATGAGGAAACTGAGGCCCAGGAAGGTTAAGAAGTTTGCCTGTGGTTAATGATGACGCTGGACAAGGATCTAGACTCCTGGTTCCTTCTCTCGTGGTCTGTCCCACTGTACAGCTACCTACTGACCTTTTATGTGATTGAAGTCGAACTGATGTGTTGAGACCAAGACCCATGTGGAGATTCCTATCACAGCTGCTGCCCACTTCTGTGGTCTAACACACGCCTGTCCCTTAGCAGTGGCAGCAAGTCCTCTTTTCTTACCGGCTTCCATTATAAAATTAGAGAAATACTTTCCTGGAAAGATCTCCCTGGTAGGTGGAGTTGCTAATATCTCCCTAATGGTGTCACCTATTCCTTGGGGGCAGACGCAGTGGTGCATGGAGAAGACCACAGATTTGAACCTAGAAAATCCTGGATCTAAGTCTTGGTTCTAATCCTCCGTAGTTGGGATCTTGGGGAAGCCTTAGATTTACTCTGAGCAATTTTCCTCATCTGGAGAATAACAGCTCTGAAAACACTTTGCAAATTATAAAGTATGGCATAAATATTGATGACTATTGCCTGAAAAGCCCAACAAAACCCAGTGTGCAGCCAGCTGCAAAACTGACACTTGTTCAAGGAAATCTGGTCCCGAGTGATGCAACCCAGTGGTTTGGTAGGCGCTGTGGGAAACCAGCAGCCTGCTGGTATTCGTGCCGTGTTTTTTCTCCTTTCTTGCATTTTGAGTCTCTCCTCTGCTTCCAGCCTCTTGCCCCACTCCCACCTCTGAACCACTAGAGCTTTCCTTGCCCTGTCATGACCTGGCTCCCTATTTTCAGTAACCAAGGTCTGCCAGTTGCTCAAAGCTGACTTGGGGAGGTTGGTGCCCACTCCTGCACACATAGAGCTGTGCATCAAGGGAATGACGCTATATTGAACTGGTCATCACTCTTTGTCTTGCAAGTGGCCAATTCAAACCCTCTTAAGCAAAACAGGTGATTTGCTGGACCAGTACTAGGATGGCTCACAGAATTGAAAGTAAAACCGAATACCCAGGGATGGGAAGTAGTATAGCTTCCTGCCTACGGCTCACCCAGCATCTGTCACTGAATTGGCTTAATTCTCTCCCACCGCGGGCAAGTCCCCTCTGCACCCTGGGAGGTGGCCACGGGAGGTGGCCACGGCACATCACTTTGTGACTGGAGAGAAACCAGCTCTGGTTTGAGAAATTCTAGTTCAAAGAAGGGAGTGTTTTTCCAGAAGTGTAGAAAGTCTGCTGGGCAGTCAGAATAAACAGATGTATATCACAGTTTTTGCAGCCTCATTTTTCTCCTCTAAAAACAGAACTCACTAAAACAAAAACAAATACTCGTGAGCACTAAAGATCATTACTTCCAATCTGATGATTGAAAAGAATAAAAGCATCTACTTACAATCAGCCACTTACTCTGTATTCGTCCTCTGCCTTACCCAGAGCTCCTAGCAATCCAGCAGCCAGGCTGAATAAACGTACTGGGGTGAACTGCTTTGGAGGGGTCAGGGCGTGTGTGCTACTTTTTCCTCCACCTTGTTTTTCTCTTGCGTACCTGCACCCTCCTATAGCCAGTGAATCAAACATTCGTCTGAGGACTGAGTTAGAGTCTAAGAGCACCACAGAATTACAACTGGAGTCCTCGCAGGCAGCTGCCCCTCATCCTGACAAAGAGTTGAGCTTGACTCTCCTCCAGAGCAGAGGCTCCCAAGTTTAACACGCGTAAGAATGACCTGGACGATGTGTTGAAATGTGAATTCCCTATCCCGGTGCTTCCAAACCTGTCTGCGTATTAGAATCAACTGGGAAAACTGGGAAACCTTCCAGAGCCCAAGCCACACCCCAGACCCACGTCACCGGGAAGACTGCAAAGGTCCTAACCCTGGTGCGGAGCAGACTATTCAGTAAGCATCTGAGAGCACAGATGAAAAGAGGGAGGATATTTTCTCTCTGCGAAAAGACAGGACTATGTAGAAGGATGAAAGTGTAGAGAAAAGTCACCTCGAATAATTGAGTGTGTGGGCACATTCGTGCTGAGACAACTTTCCTAAGTGTATTAGGATTCTACAGAACAATCACTCTTTGTGGCCTCCCCATCTGTCACGTAGGTGAGGGGTTTTTTGCTCTTACGTTGTTTGAGTTCCTTATATAGTCTTGATATTAACCCCTTGTCAGATGCATAGATTGAAATATTTTCTCTCATTCTGGAGGTTATCTTTTAACTCTATTGATTGTTTCCTGTGCAGGAGCTTTTTAGCTTGATATAATCCCATTTGTCTACTTTCGCTCTTGTTGTGATGTCATGAAGCATCCCCTGTGTTTTCTTCTAGTAGTTTCATGGTTTGGGGTCTACACTTAAATCTAATCCATGTTGAGTTGAGTTTTGCACATGGTCAGAGATGGAGGCCTCTCTCTGGAAACAAACTTTTGATTGTGTTAGTGAAATCCTCTCTTCTCTTTTCTTGCATATTTTTTTTCTTTTTTTTTTTTATTACAGCATATTATGGGGGTACAAATGTTAAGGTTACGTACATTGCCCTTGCCCCCTCCCCCCTCCAGTCAGAGCCTCAAGCCTGACCATCCCCTAGACAGTGCACATCACACTCATTATATATGTATATACCCGTCCCCTCCTCCCCCCTCCCGTCTGCCCGACACTCGATAAATGTTGTTCCTGTGTGTCCACTTAGGTGTTGATCAGCTAATACCAATTGGCTGGTGAGTACATGTGGTGCCTGTCTATCCATTCTTGGGATACTTCACTTAGTAGAATGGGTTTCAGATCCATCCAGGAAAATACAAGACGTGCTATATCATCATTGCTTCTTATAGCTGAACAGACCTCCATGGTATACATATACCACATTTTATTAATCCACTCGTGTATTGATGGGCACTTGGGTTGTTTCCACAACTTTGCAATTGTGAATTGTGCTGCTATAAACATTCGAGTGCAGGTGTCTTTTTTACAGAGTGTCTTTTGTTCTTTTGGGTAGATGTCCAGTAGTGGGATTGCTGGATCAAATGGTAGATCTACTTGTATCGCTTTAAGGTATCTTCATATTGCTTTCCACAGAGGTTGAACTAGTTTGCAGTCCCACCAGCAACGTAGGAGTGTTCCTATCTGTCCGCATCCACGCCAACATTTATTGTTTTGGGACTTTTCAATACAGGCCATTCTCACTGGAGGTAAGTGATATCTCATTGCGGTTTTGATTTGCATTTCCCTGATGATTAGAGATATTGAGCATTTTTTCATGTTTGTTAGCCATTGTTCTGTCTTCTTTTGGAAAGTTTCTGTTCATGTCCTTTTTTAAATACATATTCTTCCCTTTGTATCTTGTGTTTCTAAGTAAGTCAAATATAAAAATATAGACTATTTTACTAGAACTTTATTGCCTTTTCTTAATGCCTTAGATCATGACTTTAGATATCCTTCCTCTTCTGTACCAATCCACTGTTTAAAATATTATGTATTAAATGGAGCCTCTTGGTTCATAAAAAGAAGAAATTTTCCTCTCTTTGATATAACCACAATGATTTTGTTTATATGCTAGTGTGCACATATGTTAACGTTTCCTTTTTTTTTTTTTTTTTTTAATTTTAAGCCACCTTGAGGACTGGATCTTGACTTACTCATCTTTTAATTTTAGCATAATTTTTCATACATAATAAAAACCTTAAGATGTCAGTTCAACTCATTTGACTTCAATTTATAAACCACATTCAGTAGTAGACTCAACTATGTTACTTGGGTATTACCAAATACATAGCTGATTTGTGGTAGATGTAAAACGTCAGTTAAAATTAAAGTTACCTGACATTATAAGTGTACTCTACGATAAAATGGTGCCTGGATATTAAAAACTTTTTTGCATGAATTATTAGCTCCTGTAAGAGAAAATATATTTTTTATATTATATATAATGGTATATTTTAGTTCTGATTCAATTGTTAATTAGGTGCTGATTTTTAACTTATTAACACCTATTTAAAAATACATAAACAGCATTTTTTAAGTCATAGGAATAGACTGAAGAAACTATTTTATAACTTTAAGTTTGAATACTTTTCATTTGGAAAATAAATAAACCTGTAATTAAACATCAAACTGACAATTATTACCATATGGAAAGTTGTGATTAGATGTAACATATTGAAATTGGTAAAGCCTAAACCACAAGAACGATTTATTTAAAAAGGCATTTTTATAAACCTTTCAAACGATGAGGAATAGGTGTTTTCTCTGATAGTTTCTTTCTTGTTGTCAACTATATCATGTTTCCATGGAGTGCTACTATCTAGGAAAAGGGGCAAAACACTAAATGATTAATAGAATAGGCAATTTTATCTTCTAAAATAGAAAACAGCCTGATAAGAAAATGTGTACATTTACAATGTTCCACTCTACCTATGGAAATATGATGGTTGAGAATGATTCATATATTATAGAGAATCTATTTCCAGTGGCACACATATTTTGATGATCCTAAAAATGAAAATATCTATTCATGCCCAGATATCTACATTTTAGCATCTCTCTAGAATATTGATGGCAGGAATATATCTTCTGACAGACTAAATATATTTCTAGGATAGGATCAATGGTTTCCCATTTATTTTACCTTCAATATTGACACATGATGTTGAATCTATGAAAAAATGAAAGTGACCAACAGGTGTCTCAGTACTCTGACTAGCTTTTACTAGTCTCACCCAGCTGCAGGTAGCAGTCCTTTACTCTGATGCCGATGCAAAGGCGAGCTGGCTAGTAATCTCCCAGCAGAGCTGTGTGCGCTGCTGTATAAAACAGTATTCGTTGAAGAGGAGTTTGGCAAGAATTGAAGAAGTCATGTATATAGTTTAGTTAACATGATACCTGAGAGATGATGAGAGCTGAATAAATGGTAGTTTCTACTATTATTTACGTTTTAAATTTTATTGGTGTTCCTCTAAACCTACTGTTGAGATAAATTCCCGGAGAACAGGGTCACTTTAAGTCCTGGAACATTGTCACCTGTGAAAGAAGACTACAATCAACTATGTCTTCACTAAATGTTATCTAACATGAGAAGCGTGAGTACCGGTGAGTCCCATGCGGGTCTGGAGTCCCAAGATGATCAAAACAAAGGAAGTGGCTCTGTGAAAACACAGCTTTATCAATTGCTTCCAAATATTTTCAGAAAGATAATAAAAATATTTTATGAAAAGAAATCCTTCTATATTTAAAGATTTTAAAATAGAGCAAGTTGATGATGGCCTATAATACTTGAGCACCTTACATGTATTAAATTCAATTATGACATAGTTACTGAAATGTCAACCTATACCACTAATATTTAGCTGAACATTTTGGAGGAAGATCTGTGATAATGTATTATAGCTGAGGTGACCAGATAGCTCACATTTGCCTGCAATATTCTTGGTTTAATAGTGTTGTCTTGGTATTCCATGTGAATTAGTATTGTTCTGGATTATTTCTTGCCTTAAATAAAATTATTACCATTTAAAATATATGAAAATGTGCCATAATATTTTCAGTAGATCTCCACTGGTACTTATAAGTTCTGCCTTGGTCACAACTGGTAGTGTGTGAAATGCATTTTGCTAATAATTCATGATTAAATCTTAAAGATCAAAGACGTGCAGTGAAGCCATATCTCCTTTCTAGACATTTCTAGACAGAATGTAAGCAACACTTCCCTTTCAAGAGCATTTTCTAAATAAATAAAGTGTGTTAAGACATAGGGGGCCAGAGACAGCTAATTTCTACTGGTCTACAGAGTTGGAGGAAGTAGTCTACCCTGTTCTCTGCAGCCAATTGTCAAATAACTCATGTGAGGGCTTGTGAGACATGTAACACCTCCAGGCAACCAGTTCTTCAGTAGGATGAGAAGTGAAAATGGCAAATCATATGGTAAGTGCATGTAAAATATGTGCATGAAATAGACACTGGGCAACCCTGTATAGAACATACAGAGAGTAGTCAGAATGTACTTGCTATATGGATTTTAAAATTCATTTGGTGGTATACATTTACAGCTACTTATTATATTATTCTGAATGTGGTTTGTATATCAAAAACAGGCAATTACCTATTTTATGCACCACAAAGATTGATGGGCTGTCTGAGGAGTCAGGAAATACATCACTGGTAGGCAATGTTTTGAGTTGGATCTGGAAGTTGGGTCAGGACCCAGAAAAATCTGTATTCTGTCATTTTATTTAAAATATGCTGAAAGGCTGCACTTGATTTTTGACTATATTCAATGACTTTTCTCCATCTTGGCATCTCTGTGACATTTGACACTTTTGGCCATCTCTGTGTTCATAAACTTTCAACTTCCTTGACTCATAACACAGTGCCGTAACATTGCTTTAATGAAGTGTTTGCTTTTAACCCTGGTTTATTAATGTGTTTAAGCTTGTCTCAGTCCAGAAAGGAGCAAGTAGCCAAACTGCAATGCTCTATGGCACTGGACTCTGCTCCAGCCATTCTGTTTTATTTCATCAGGCACTTCCTCTCCTTTCCCTTCCAGCATTGTACTGCTCACCTCCTGCTGTGCGGCCCTGTGGTTCCTAAATTTCATGGAAGGTAATTTTTCCACAGATGGGTGGAGGTAGGCAGCAGACCTCTGCGACCCTGTCCCTGTAACAGGCCACCAACTGGTACTGGTCACACCAGTGGCCAGGAGTTGGGGCTGCAAAAGTGTACAATTACTATAGGAATGCTTAAGATTACAAACAACTTCTAAAATAGCATCCTTGGAAGGGAAAAATAAATACTGCACATTCTCACTTACACATGGGAGCTAAACCATAGGTATGCGTGGTCATACAGAGCAGTACGATGGACACTGGACACTCAGACGGGGAGAGGATGGGAGGGGGTGAACGATGAATGATTATCTATGGAGTACAATGTACACCACTCAGGGTTAGGTACACTAAAAGCCCTGAATTGACCACTATACAATTCATCCACGTAACAAAAAAACATTAGCACCCCTAAATCCATTGAAATAAATAAATAAGCTTACTTTGAAAATATCTTCTAACATCTGTCAAGATAACTCTAACCAGATCATTGTACAACACTCATCTTGATTCATTTTAGCTGGCTCTTGATGTGCATTAAAACATGTCTGCTTACTTCCACTAAACCACCTTGGAAACAGATGATTGCATTTGTAAATTACTACTATAAAAGTCTATGATCAAATAGGGCAAATGAAGTCATAAAGTAAAAACAGACACTGATCATTAGAATTATCCAATTCATCCTCAGGTTGGAACTCTTTCCTTCGTTAGCATTTATTCTACTTTACAGTACTGACCATAGCCCCTTTTTATAATCCAGGATAATTTTTCGGTCTTGAGTTAAAACCTGACATAACTTCAGTGTTATCATAGGCGAAAAAAAGTCTCATCCCCAGTGGCATGACTCTTTATGACAAATATCTCAGTGTTTAACAAGGCAAATTACATCTTTTGATTTATTCAAGACATAACTAGTTAACAACTGGTGATGAATTTGCAAAGACCTCTTAGAGCCTCTTTGAGGAATACAGAAGATAATACTCTGTTAAATCAGTTATTTTGGGAACACCACACAATGGTGTCGATGCACTTACTGAACTTCAGATAGGGTTTTGGGTAATGAAATGTTTTAGCATACCCCAAACATCTGTAAAGTTCAAATGAAATTTTACGCCTGAATTTTCAACTCATTCTAACATCTGAAGTATATACACACTAAAGCAAGGTGAAATATTATTTAAAATTGTTCTGGTCCTTTTTACTGCTCCATGGGCTTACTTTAGAATTTCCAAAGATCTCTCTGTTCCAATCCACTGTAGAAAATACACAGGACCTATACAAACCCATCATAGTGAGTCTCTAAACTGTGTACATGTTAGGAGTTTACAAGGTTACTAGTAATTGGAAAAAGCAATATTATATCCAGACGTAAACTTCTCCTATTTTTATTAACAATTATCTTTAACTATTAGTATGTTACTATCTAAAGGCTGTCTCTAAACAAATACAATGCTTCTAGGTTTATTTTAAAAATTTATCAGTTACCATTGTTACAGAATATAAAAAGAAAGTCAAAAATACTAGGCAAAGGAAAATACAGAATTTAAAGCTAAAGTGATAAATTTTGTTCCCTAGAGAAAAATATTAGAATGATTATAACTAATTCATATTTTGAATTTAATATCTATCCTTTCATTTAATCATGTATCATTATTTCATTTCTACTTACCTAAAAATAATGGATAAATCAATAAAGTGACAGATCTCTGAAAATACTTTGGAAATATTTGAGGGGAAAAGTACATTCATCAATGGTAGAGCATGATAGTAAACCAAAGTTGCTGTTCAACTGATAAAAAAGAAAAAGAAAAAAAATCTATAATTTTCTTAGTTTAATAATTCCTCTCATAGATCCTATGAAGTATATTTTCAGTAATTAATATTTGTTCTTTTTACTGTACACTCACTCTGCACAAGAAACTCTAAAATGAATATTAGAGAAGTGAAAAATTATAGCTGAGAGGTCGATTACTCTTATTGTAATCCGTAGGGTTAAAAACTTGGATGGAAACAGCATAAATTCAGCCTGAGATGTTCACACTAAGTACTTACTGAAATTATTGTGGCTTTAAAAGATCCTCCATCCTTCCTGCTCACTGGACACTCTCCTGCCCCTTCTATGCTTGTTTAAAACAGCTTTATTGAGACTAACTTCCCTTACTATACAACTCTCCTGCTTAAAGTGCACAATTCAACGGCTTTTAGTATATCCTCAGATCCTTTCATGTTTTTATCTCCTCTTTCTCCTGCTCTTTTATTAGCTTTCCCTGACCTACTTCTCAACTGAAGAGTATTTTTATTAGGAAGCTAATGATATGAAATGACCTGGCTCTGCGATTGGTAAGTTGCCACAAAGAACCAGCCCTAACTGAACTGTATCGTAGTACACCGGGGTGGCTATTATCACTTCACTTTATTAAAACCCATATTGTCTAAGGAATAGGAGTAATAAAAAGATGTCTGGAGGATAATAAGAAAATATCACTGAATATGTTTGCCTCCAACAGACTTGGCATCCAAATCAAAAGTACTAAAGGGGAAGTTCGAGTCCCTTTATGTATGAGTAGTGGTAATTCTCATAAAATTGAAATTCGTAAATGCCTGCTCTGAATTTACCTACCATAGTAATTTATGAATCAGATAGTACTGAAGTTACAGCGGTTAAGGCTTTTATGCATCCCAGACCACCACACAGAAGCAGGTGTAATAGGATAGGGCATAAATTAGGTTTTATATTAATGAAACCATGTGTCCTTGGTCCATGAAACAAATCAAAAGGCATTTCTGTTTCATGTGGACTAATTCATATTATAGCATTGATATTTCCACACATACATTTAATAAATGATGCTGAGCTCCTTCAACATATTAGAACCTGCAAATACTAAAAGCTTTTTAAGACCTTTGTAGCCTAAGCATTCATTGCACTATATTTTGCATTGTTCCCTAATTTGTTACATAAATTAATGTCATCTTCATCTCTACTGCACATCAATTATACACTTTATAATAAAGAAACCCAAGGTGGTATACATTTCTGTGATTGGAAGCTACATGCCTTATGTTTTTACATGTAATCATTTAGAATTTAATCTTAATTATATTAATAGATTGCCCTATTTTCAGTAGGGTGTTTTTATTGTTTATAGAATAATGGAAAGTTAATTTATTACAAAGATTAAAACTAGCATACATATTAATGATACATTTGATTCCAATCCATCACAGAGGTTTTCTCAAACAGTAGAATGTATAATTGAAACATTTTGCATAATGTTAATTTGTGAGATAAGTTTTGTATGTCATGGAAAACCAAAGATATGTCAGCAATCTCATTAGAAATCTAAATGATTCCTCTAAAAGAAAAATACAAGCCATCAAATTGTATCTTACAAATGTATGAAAATAATTCTATAGGGAAAAATAAAACAACTAAACAGTGTTAGAATGTATTTCAACAGCATATTAAATAATGTGTGTCTACTAAACTAATGATATGTGTTCATAGATTACAGCTCTACTGACTCAATTCTTAAATTAAACAGTAAAACTAATTTCAGGTATCAGAACTTATCAATATCCAGTCTGAATCTTCATGCCTCTGGCACCTCTTTGAAATTTGGCTCAGATATCTGGGATATTGGACAGATTAGATTTCATTTTGTTGATACAATGCCAGATAATAAATACACAAGAGTTATGTTATACATTACCCTTGCTATGACCTACTTCTAACTTATCCTGGTATTTAAAAATACACCTGGTAGTGGCTTAGAAAACCGCTCTTAAGCTTCAACACTGTATAGAAGGAACACAAATAGAAGAGGCATCTGGAATCCAAGCACACAAATGAACATTCACACACACACACAATCTGCTGTTTCTCCTATATGGTTTCTTCTCTTGATTAAAATCTTTGATGTTAGGGCATATTGATAACTTGCTGTTATTATACTATAGTTATTTCTTGAAAAAGAGGTTGAAATCTTTTTCCAAAAGTATTTGAGGTAATTCCCCTGAGTAATAAAATCAGTTATTAAATGGATATAAGTTAGAGGAAAAAGACGTAACCTAATTCTATCCTTTGGTAACCCATCCCTTCAAAATCCATTAGTTAGTTATAAGAATAGAGAAAGGGAAATAAGGAGAAATAAGGTGCATTGTGATCAAGAGTCATCTCTAATCTAGATAACTTGTAATAACTTAAAAACAAAGCTTCTAGCAGCCTCATCTATATATTGTTGTCCTACCATATAGCCAAAAAGACATCTTGTATGTAAACACTCCAATGTGAAGCAAAGCTACAGCCTTCACAACTCCCTGGAAAAGGAGCCACACAGAAGGAATGTTTACCCTAACGTGGGATGTGGCAGAGAGGCTGCTTTAATAGGGTCTACGCCTGGGCTTGCCTTACATATCTCCTTGACATCCTCTCATACACGGAATATGCATGACAGCTTGTAATTAGGCACCGTGGTTTCTTCACTATTTCAGTTTCAGTAACCAAAAACAAACAAACAAAAAATACTCTTAACCTGATCAATCCAGAACAATGTGTCTTCTTTTAGCAATGATGCTAAACATTGTGTCTATTAATTCCTGACTGACTGATAAAGTGACTCTAAGAATCCCAGCTCATCCGAACCCTAACAATCTCCACCTGTGAGCTTTGCTCACACCAAGTCCCCTGTGTGGCCTGTCATGATCTCCACTTGTGAGTTCCTGGAGGTCAGGTCAGGGCATTTTTCACACTTGCTGTTGCAACTCCCACAGTATCTGAGTAGACCATCACAACCTGAAACACTTCATAGACAAAATTTCAGCATGTCTAACACTACCAAAACTGGCTGAGTTCTGATGCAGTTTGTAAACTTGAATAGTCATTCGCTCGTTGACCAAGCATAACTTTGAGAAATTCCTAACTACCATTCCTCTCCCAAAATGTTTAGACATTTCATAGCTGCAGTCATCCTCAGTCTTCTTGGTCAATGGATGGACTTTTCCGTGGCATGGTCACCAATTTCTTTTATCTTTTTTTTTTTTTTTTTTTGATGACTAGGATTTTAGAAGCAATATATCTCAGGTTAAAAAGAGATGGGGAGAAGAAATTAGCAAACCAGCCTTCCTGTGATATTTGAATGAGTCATTTTGTTATAAAGGAGAACTATTTGAGGGGGAAATGATTCAGTTACTGTTAGCATTAAGGGGGAATAATTGCAAAAAGTAAAATTTTGCATTTCACACTAGACCTGAATTACTTATGCTGCATGTTTTACAACCACATGCACGCATGCACACACACATACGCACAGATCTCCGTAAAAGAATATTAACATTTTATGCATATTTTCTAGGACCTAAACTACCTCAGGATAAAAGAGGAAAACATGCCTCACGAGGAAGTAAGACATGTGCCAGCAGCTTGGTGTAACCCGAAGATGCCACTGCTGCACGTTGCACTGAGGTCCCACTACACAGTGCTGGTGCTGAGGATGTTTCTTCTAAACATACAGAATTACCCCAAGCTAGCAAGTTGTTTAATGGCATATTAGACCCATATGTTAAAGAGCAGGGAAATTATTTAGGGGAGTGCAAAGCTATAATTATTTTTTTTTCCTGTTACCAGCCAGCACATTGCAAATCATCCTTTCAAGGATACAAATTCTCCATATAGTATGGCTCAAACTTTATCTTCTTTTCTTATTTTGATAAAGATGAACCTGAAATAAGTCAATATGTTGTTTCAACAAACTGTTCCCTGCATCACTCCTGACACCATCATCTGGGAGGCTGTTTCTAATGAATATTCCTGGGCCCCATTCCAGACCACAGAACCAAATCTCTTATGTTTCTGAACTCAACAGATGGGACTCCAGAATGCTTCATACTGAAGCTTGCTGGATGGCTCTGAAGGCCCACTAAACTTGAGGACCACTGTTGCAGGGCACAGGGCAGATGGTCACCTTCGGAAAGTGCTTGAGCAGAGTTTTGTTAAATTATTGTTTAATGCATGGGTGCTTCCTACTTAAATGAACAAAAAAACCTGTCCTATTATTTAAGTCACTGTGGTTTTGCTATCACAAGAAATAACTGCCAGGCCTTCCCCCTTCTCTTCATCTATTCAGATGTTGACGGTAGACTAATGGGAGGCACTGAGGGGTGCGGTATTCTATTTGGGAAACATCTTTCCCACGCAATTTTGTATAGGACAAACTTAATTGTTCTCTTGCTGTTTTTGTTTAGCTTCTCTTGTTATTTTTATCTTAGCTCAGGGCCTTCAGGTTGAAAGGAACAGAGAACTGCAAGTTGTTGGAATTTATTTAAACACGCGCATGCACACACACACACACACACACGCACACACACACACACACTCGGAGGAAGATACGCAGGAAACTCCAGGATTAGCCACACCACAGCGCCTCATGAAACTGGAAGTGTTTCGCTTCTTTCTTGATACAGCAGCGCCTCGCACTTGTACCAGCAACTCCAGCACTCAAGGGCAGCTGCAAACGTGCAATTTTCTTTAAACTTTCCCATAATTAAGAAGCAAGTGACATGCAGGGGAGGAAAACTCTCTCCTACTCTAGAGATTCAATAATTCTGTTTCAGCTTCACTGTCGGAAGTTGCTTTATCTGCTACCGTTGTTCCTCCCCTTTTTTGTTCTACCCTGTATCTTATAAGCTCCTTATACGCCATGCCCTGATCTTCTTGAGCTAAGATGTGATTCGATGGATCAATTTATTTTTAGTCAATATAGGAATCAACGAATGGAAAGATGTCTCTGTTGGACCACCCCAGAGCTCAGGCCCAGCACGCGAATGTTCCCTGTGGCGAGGGGGCATTTTGACGACAGCCGTAACCTCACCAGAGAAATCACTACCAGAAATGTTACAAAAGGTAATTTGGCTACTTTCCTTGTGGAGTGTGATGGGGGGAGGTTATGCATTTAGCGTTAAGGTGGTGATAACAGCGCACATGGATTTTGAGAGAGATTTCAGACCAGATGACTCTGTCCCCATACGGGCCACCAAATGTGAGGGTGGAAAGCCTAGTAGGTGCTCAGGGTGCAGGTGGAGAAGTGAAGATACATACCATAGGAATTGCAGAGGAGGGAGCAGTTTCAAGACTGAAGCAGCTCCCCATCCAGAGGCAGACAAACGAGAGAATGAGACAGTCCCCTCAGGGGGGAGAAAAGTGACTTCTCCCCGTGTGGAGGCAGAGACAAGTCCTCTGGCGGGCCACCAAATGTGAGGGTGGGAAGGCTGGTAGGTGCTCAGGACTCAGGTGGAGAAAGCTTTCTCAAGCAGAGATTAAGATATAGAAGTCAAAAAGTGTATTTTATTTCCTTCTTGAAGGAGAGAGAGAATGAGAGAGAGAGAGAGAGAGAGAGAGGAAGAGGGAGAAAAAGGGAGAAAGAGGAACAAAGAAGGGAAGAAGGGAAGTGGGCAGGGAGCAGGGAGGCGGCGTGGCAGTCCAAAGAAATAGAAGGGAGACGCCAGCAGTGAGGCCAAGGGGCTCGCTGATTTTAAGGGGGGTGAAGAGAAAAAAAGATAGTGGCGGCTGTCAGTTGATAAACAAAGTGGCAGCAGGTAGATAACAGAAACTGCAAGGATATCAAAGTCCAAGAGTTGGTTTCCTGCCTTTCCTTGCAGAAGGAATTATGACAGGACATGTGACTCTGTCCTCGAGATACGGTTGCAGCTTGGAGCTTGTTCTCCTGCCGCTTACTCAGAAACTCTGTAAAAGCAGATTCTCAAAGAAAAAATTTTGAAAGAGAGAGATTTACGTCTTTTTTCCATTCATTCAGCTCCTTCCAGAAGTTGTGCAAAACAGAACTCCTGCAGAGTACCTGTTAGCCAGAGAACTCCCAGGATTGATCTTTAACAGTTAACTGGGAAAACTGTAGGATTCAGTATTTTCCTGTTATTTTTGCAAGGCTGCCCCTTTCACCTAGAATGCTATTAGTTTAAGTTTACCTATGAAAGATGATGGAGAGAGGGGAGGAGGGAGAGAGAGAGACAGATTTTTTTTTTTCTTTTATGTTAGAGCCGATGATTTCCACCCAGGCAACTCATTCTATTAAAAAAAAAAAAGCCTTTAAAACAGAGTGAAGATACAGGTTGTCTACCAGCTGTACAGCAGTTGTGAGTTAATAATATTATTTAGCCTTCTATCTTAGGTACTTTGGGTTGTAGGTGGCAACTTTTCCAGCATTCCCTGAGGTTTAGAAGAGAGACACAGAGCGGTATCACACCAGCCTCCTTGGAAATCTCAGCAACTATGTAGTGGATTGACAATTTTTCTCCATTACATAGGTTGCTTCTGTCAAATGGCAACTGTTGTCACAAGAAGAAATGTTCATGAATTCGGTATTTACTGTCTGACCCTATCATTTCCTACTTGGTCCCTGGTTGACTTTTACAATTTCAGAATATTTCTGAGGAAAAGTTACATAGAAAACAACAGTGATTTTCCCAAAAGCCTGTAAAGAAAAGCCTATGTCTTAAATTCTATAAAACCGAGGTGTGATTCCAATATTGCACCGCTCAATTCTTCCAAAGACTAGGTGCGGGAAGACTATTATTAACACGGTTACCTGGTGGTATTTAGTTAAGAACTGTTCTTTTATTTCACTTAAGTCCAGTGATACTTTTTCAGTTTGTTAAATGTCCTACCCTGGAGAGAATGAGGCTGTGGTTGTTACCTGCGTGAGTGATAAGCACAGTGCACATATTTATTTGCAGAGGTAATCTGGGAACATTCTCAGCTTCCCCTTATAGAAAATGAAAGAATTTTCTATACTGCTTATTGAAAATGAGTACCACTTATTAACTACTTATGGCTTGCTTGGTGCCTGCACTTAATCAGAAGGGCTATATTTTGTTTATTGTGATATATTTAATGCCAATCAGAGTAGCACAAGAGAGATTCACCATAGTTATTTATAGACAGATTAATAAATGAATGGATGGATGAATGAATCAGAGAGGATATAAAAAGACTTTTATCTCTGTCGCGAAGTAGCTTAGCACATGATTTCTCAAACTTGAGTATGTACATGAACCACCTGGGTATCTTGGTAAATGCAGGGTCTGATCGACAGGCCTGAAGTGGAGCCTAAGATAGTTAACTGACGCCACTGATTTCTGCCTGTGGAACACATTTTGAGAAGCAAGGTTGAAAGTATCACTGCAAACAGCAAATTTCCTAGTTCTGGACTTTTTAAATAAGAACGATTTTTGATATTTAAAATAAATGCCAAGAGCCACTGTATGGTGCATTTTTTTTTATTTTTATGTCTGTTAATTAAAAATGTAATGTAGATAGCCCCTTCACGTTATACGTTTAAATGTATCTGCATTTTTTTTCAAAGAAGCAAAATAACATGCAAATGCATGCAATGTAATATTTATTAGATTTGCATAGAAAATACTTAGTGTTTTAAATCCTTTTAGGCGGTTGTCCTTCCAAGACCAAAATGTGTTCCGTGGAACAGTGGGGGTCCTGTGACAAACCATAAAGTCAAAATTATTTTCATGATAAAACTAAGATGTTTTTACTACCCTAATTAAAAAAAAAAAAACTCAGCTGTCATTTGCCCTTTCCATTGCTGTGACATTTGCACTATGGTGCAAAAGCAGCAGCTCCGTAGGATGCGTCGAGGCCGTGGCACCGACCGTACCAGCAGTCATTATGGTTTTGACCTCCCTGCACTCGCAGTAAAAATAACGTCATTTCACCGAAGAATGTACATAATGAAGCAATTCAAATTATACTGCATTAAATCTTGACCTCAGATACATGTTTTTAAAACATTCTTTTTGATGAAAAAGAAAATACGTATGCAACACTTCTGAATAAAGATGTGCGATGCTTATCTCAAGGGAAAGCACTTGTGCAGTCATTTGAGTTGTGAGGAAAACCAGTCGCTATGTCCATAGAACACAATTTAATTGACCTTGAAGGAATGAAAAACCACAATTTTTCTGATTTGGGTGCGGGGCGGACATTTTCTTGAAAATGAATGAAATGAGTGTGTCCCGTCAAGGTAAACAACTGACGGTATTTGTTGCCAGTGATAGAAACCGAGCTTTCAAAGAAAATCCGATTTTGAAATAACTGTATCTGCCACCGTGAGTTTGATAGTTTACTTGTACCTGACACTTCTCTGATGAGAAGAGTGGTGATATTTAAAAGTATGATTTTTATCTTATTTTTGTGTAATGAAATCTGTCAACATTTGGAAGATGCAGATAACACACTAAACCAATATTTTCAGAATGATCATTGCGTTATGTTAGAAAACTATACATGGTAAAAGATCCATCCACAGGAAAGAAAGACCAATGAATTTTAATGTAACAGGGTATAAAAAGTTCATTGATATGGGTTTAGATTCCACATTGCAATTAGTATTTTTAAAAGTATCTTTTGTCAAGAGATTGGGCATAATATCAAAAATATATAATTTGTAGTTTCAATATGCTGTGTTATATGAGTACACTTCTAATTTGATGACTCACATCTTTCTACACTTCATGAAAATAAAATTATCAATTCAGATATTCTCTTCTGCATTTCCCACCTTCCTTTCTTTGAAGTATGTCTTGACTTAGTAAAATGCTGGAGTCTTTCAAGCAATCCTGCATTTCTACTAACACACACACACACACACACACACACACACACGGATATATACACAGACATACATGAAGTTTAATCTAAACTATTTTATAATTCATATTTATATAATCTTATATATAATTTTAAAATGTCTAGCAGCTGGTTAACTGCTCATACAACTGTAGTTAGTTTAATTTCCAGTCACTGTAAATGTATTTCCAAATGTGTAAGTGGTTGTTCATGTGTGTGTGCTTCTGTGTTTATTACAATCACAGGTACATGGATGAATTCTGGAAAAACTTTATTTCTGAATATATAATGAAAGATGAGCACTTCATAGGGATTACATGAATGCTAAGTCAGTATTCCCACTAGTTAAGACTTTAACTTGCTTATTAATCTAGCTATACTACGGTTTTAATGTTAAAGTTATTCAAGTATTCATTGTTACTGTTGTTACATACACTCAAGTGCAAGATATGCATTAATTTTCAAAGCATTCTCAATTTTTTTTCTGTTCTCAATATTCCCAAGGAATATTTATTTTAGAATAAAAATACAATACTATCATAAAGTATGAGTCATGATACAGAAAAAAGAATAATTTGAGTTCATTAACCTCTTCAAATAAATCTTATTTATTTATTTATTTTTGAGATGGGGTCTTGCTCTTTTGCCCAGACTAGAGTGCAGTGGCACTCATAGCTTATTATAGCCTCGAACTCGTGGGCCCAAGCTGTCCTCCCGCTTCAGCCTCCCAGTAGCTGGGACTATAGGTATATACTACCACACTGGTTACTTTTTTTTCATTTTTTGTAGAAACAGGGTCTCGCTATTGCCCAGGCTGTTCTTGAACTCCTGGCCTCAAGTGATCCTCCCACCCTGGCCTCCCAAAGTGTTGGAATTACAGGCATGAGCCACCGCGCCTGGTCTCAAATGTATATTAAGTGTAATGACATTGAGATATAATTCAGTTTTAATTTTCTGAAAATTATTATTACCTAAATAATTATATATGAGTTGACAAAAGCCCAAAGATATGGATTTAGCATTGTTCAGGCAAATGGACTGCAGTTTTGTATAATTTGCCTGTGATGGCAAAATTCTGTAAAGGTCCACTGATATAATTAGGAATTGAAGTAAACAAATCAGTTCCTCTTTGTTTTACTATAGAGCACAGGTCAGCAAACTTTGTCTGTAAAAACTCAGTAAATATTTTTGACGTTGAGGGCTATAGTCTCTGTGGCAATTACTCCATTTTGCTGCAGTGTGAAAAGAGCCCAAGGCAGTAAGTAAATGAATATGTGAGCCTGTGTTATGATAAAACTGTATTCACAGAAACAGTCTATAAGGGCCGATTTGACTCAGGGGCTTGCAGTTTCCAAACTCCAGATCCAGAAAGATGACGAAGCTTGTCACTGGGTCCCTGTTATAAACAAATGTTTAGGTACTTGGTTAGATGCAGAAATTAGCATTAGGAACAGTCTTACTGATTCAGAAGAGCTGAGTGCACACTGTGTGCCCGGCACTGACCCCGTGCACACAATATGGGAATCAATGATCCCTAATGTCCAATCACAGTTATCAATATATCCTTCACCAGGAATACCAAATCTGATGAGGGCTACGTACGGACATACACTGTGCTCATGGAAGGGGACCTTAGGAAGGGAAATCCGGAAGCCGTAAACAACAAGGTGGCATAAAGTGAGTTTTAAAAAATAAATGCACTTTGTTTGTTTTGCAATAGAATTTAAAAAGCATACCAGTAAGAGGGTATCTGTATTTGTCTGTGTATGACTCTTTTGAGGTGAGGCATTTATTTTAAGCTTGTGACAGGCATCAGGTTTTTAGTGTATCTGAAATTATGTTTTACCTGTATTATTTTTTACCTATATTGCTAATATTTCCCCGATAATGTCAGCTCCATGAAAGTAGTCACTGTGTTTTGTTTGTTGTTTTATCCTCAGTAAGTCACTGACTTGGAGGGTTTGGGTGTCTGGTGACGGGTCCGGGGTCCCATTCCTGCTCCTGTTCTCTGTTGTATTCTCAACCAATGGAGAAAAGGAAAATGAACAGGCAGACAGGGCTCCCGTGTGTCTCTGTGCTTTGTTCCCAGGCAACGATGCTCATAATAAATAACTCTTTTCATAGGGCTGTTGTGAGGATTTAATGAGATGATACTTACAAAGCACTCATGGCAGTGCCTATTCTTCTTCACCCAACAGACATTAGCCATTGCTATTCATAAGTCACAATCACGATTTTAAATGAACACTAAGTAAATCAGTGTGGCATTTCCCTCATGGCGTTTTAAATTACTTTATTTTATATACATGATAATATTTAAAATTAAGAAAACAACAACACATTTAGGCTCTTACTGTGTTAATGGGAAACTTAATTCTACTGGATTTCAATTATAAAGAAATACTGGATTCGTTCCTCTTCAATACAAAATGTTGTTTATTTTCCTCCTTGAATCAATTGTTTACTGTGATATTAATATTATAATAACTTTTAAGTCTCACTTAAATAACTTTTAATTACTATTATCTTATTTGCAATACTATGAAAAATGAGACATTAAAACCTATAAAAGTGGGCTCATACTCTTTTTTTAAGGGGGTACAAATGTTTCTGATACATGGCTTGAGTCGGGGCTGCACATGTGCCCATCACCTGATTAGTTTCACTGTACCCGTCAGGTGGTTTTTACACCTCCCCCATGACTTTTTCTTCCCTCTGTGCACTTGTGTGCCATTGGTTAGTTCCAGTTCACACTCTTTTATTAGGAAGTTCAAATCCACGTGTTTAAGATCAAAAGGGAATGCTGGATTTAATCATACACAGAGTAGCTTTAAGTTTTCTATTTAGTTGTGAAGTAACAGAGAGAAAGAGTCCTTGGTACCATCTATTTCACGAACCCCTCTGTGTTGTGTAGCTTCCCGTTGACCCACTCATCTACCTCCCGTCCATCTCCCCGCTGCTATGCGCTGCCTCACTGCCAGTGTGGACGATGGTCACCGGAACCCTCCTTCAAAGCCACCCACTGACCAGAAAGTGACCAGAGGAAGGGGCGAGGGTGAGACTGAAGTATTTCTTCCTCTGCAGGGTGACACTGATGACCTCAACCCTCAACCTCAGGTCAGAGGTCCTGTGAGTCATCGCTGCCTACACAGCCCTCTCTCTCCAAGTTCAGGGCCGTTCTCTGCATTCCCTTCCTGGCGCCTGGGAGAGGTCACTGCCCCGCATTTTCCTCTGAATCCTGCCCTATTCCACGTGATATTTCTACATTTTACTACTACTTCGTAAATGATCTTTCTGTTAAACTCCCCACAAATTATTACAATCTGAATGACATATCCCCCCCCCATGACACTGATGATACACTTTATGTATACACAAGAAAAAATGGTTTTGGGAATAGAAATTATACATCTTTCTCCAATGCTTAGAGGCAAATGGGTGCTGGAATTGAGGTCTTTCAATTATAATTAAGGATGCTTTACCAAGACTCTCTTGCCTTCATTGCAATCGTGAAAAAGATGAATCGAGCAGTGCCTCTCTATGTACACCCCCTACACACACACGCCAGTCTCAGAAAGGTCACGATTAAATGAGCCGGCTGTGACCTCAGGTTGCCTTGTTTTAAATCCAGCCCTCCTAGATACATAAGATTGAACGAGGAAGCTTCAGTTTTCTTCTTTATAAAACGGGCAATAGCAGAGTTCCTACTGTATCAGTCTCCAGAGAAACAGAGCCAATAGGATGTATCTATACTATATACATACAGATATATACAAGATTTACTCGGAGACTTGAACCACACAATTATGGAGGCCACGATCTGCACTCTGCACCATGAAGAAGCAGAAAAGCTGCTGATGTGATTCCATCTGAATCCAAGACTCCTAAACCAGGAGTGCCAAGGACGGAGAAGACAGATGTCACAGCTCAAGAAGAGGGAGAGAATTTGCCATTCGTCTCCCCTTTTGTTCTATTCAGGTCTTCAGTGTATTGGGCGATGCCCGCCCACATGGGTGAGAGAATCTTCTTTACTCAGTCTACTGAGTCAAACACTAGTTTCTCCCAGAAACAGCCCCACAGGCACACCCAGAAACAACGTCTACCAGCTATCTGGGTATCGCAGGACTCAAGCAAGTGAACACTAAGGTGAGTGAACCACCATTCTTACCTCACAGAGATGGAATGACAGATTCAGATAAACTTCTAAGCCCACAGAAAGCACAAATAAATGCCTGGCATCGCATATTTGTATTACTAAATAATAGTAACGTCACTTTCATTATTTTAAGAAAATTAATTGAAGTGAAATCAAAAGGGATTTTTCTTTATTTTCATTCCGTATTATTGAATTTGTTAAATCTGAGCTGATTATATTGAATTCCTTGAAATTTGATTGTTAAGTGTGGACCCTTTCCTTAACCCAGTGCTCTAAAATCACCTGACATTTTATATTCATTTTGATGGAGTGTATATTATTTGGGTTAGATGAAGAAGAAATGTGATAACTGCATAAAATTAACTAAAATTTCATTTTTATATTGAAGAACTTTATTACAAGAGAATCATTTGTTGTTGCTTTCCTTTTTTAGAGTGGGGGCCATTAGATACTTTCGGAACTCATATAAATTTTCTGAGTCCACCACGCATTTTATATAACAAATACAGATCTGCATTTATAGTGGTAAGGATTTATACAGTTAAGAAAACCGGCATTTTGCGTCCTAAAGTATTTAATGCAGAATTGTAAAATGTCTCTGTCACTATTTTAAACAAACTCCAAACTGATGAAATCTGTATTTTTACAAACACAGATGAAAATATAGAGGTAGATACATTTCTACATATTACTTTCTCTCAATTTTAAATCAAAAGGAGTACTTTAATTAGGAAACCTAGAGATTTTAATAACAAATTGGAAAGTTTCCAAAAATAGGTTTAAAAATTCCTATGCTTGATTAAATAATTTCTTTTAAAAATATGTTCACATTCAAAATAATATTTTCTCATAAAAGACACTTCCAGTGATTGATTTGAGCTAAGAAAAAACAGAAAACAGAGCAGAAATGAGGAAATGGAAATAACTTTGTGATATCAGGACCCTACAATTAGTTAAGCTCAATCTTCTCTTTTAATTAATGTATATCTGTGTATCTATGTAACATATACATACATAAATACGGGTATAGATTAACAGTGTTTAAAAATCATAACCCTAAACAATAGAAACACTAACAGTATGAGTCTCCTTATGCACCTGATTTTATCATCTAAGCCACACGGTGCTTACTGGAATTACACTTGCACGGCAAGAGAAATCTCCCGCTCTCAAGTATGCTTTACAATCCTTGTTCCCTCTGGGATACTGAGTGACAATTTTCCTAATCTCTACATGGATTCTGGATGAGGTTTAAATCACTCCATCTGTACCCCTGCTTGAAATGACAGCACAGCAAATATTTACTATACGGAAGTGATGAGCAAAAACTGAAGCGGCACAGTCATCCCGTAAACGAATTCGTGTGTCGAACTTTCTCAGAATCCACATTTTGTCCTATTTTTTAAAAAAGTTTCACTGTAATTTACATCCTAATTATATTTTACGTATTACATACTACATATAACTAAAATTTTCAAAATATGTTGAGCATTAATAAAACATACTAAATGTAGAAAATTGTCTTACTGTAAAGAAACAGATATCTGTGTGGATTGTCTACTATATTCTTTTGTTTTTTGCATATTTGCAGCAGCAAATTTAAGTTGTTCTACAAGAAGCTCTTCAGAGTGCAGATGAAATTACCAACGTGTGGGGTAAAATCTAGACATTCAAATGGAAAATACGAGACAGAATTCGGCACTCTCCTGTGTGTAATCCCTTTTCCTGTTTCTTCCAACAGTCATCTGCGTTACCTCTGCTCACACTGACACCCATATACACTTAAGAAGCTGTGCCTGAATACCTCACCTTTGCAGCAGGAAGAGGGTATCACATTATCCCAAAGCAATCAAGTGCTGTAGTATTTGACCTAGTTTTTCAGTGTCCTTTTGTACTTTCCTTTTTATATTTCACACTTAACTT
>CAUYRT010091597.1:0-21940 GCA_963574885.1 Lepilemur ruficaudatus | reverse complement strand
TCCTGGGCTCAAGCAATCCTTCTGCCTCAGCCTCCCGAGTAGCTGGGACTACAGGCATGCACCACCATGCCCGGCTAATTTTTTCTATATATCTTTAGTTGGCCAATTAATTTCTTTCTTTCTATTTATAGTAGAGACGGGGTCTCACTCTTGCTCAGGCTGGTTTTGAACTCCTGAGTTTGAGAGATCCGCCCGCCTCGGCCTCCCAGAGTGCTAGGATTACAGGCATGAGCCACCGCACCCGGCCGGGACTGTGTCTTATTATCCATATCCCCAGAGGTAGTACAGTGCCTGGCCCATAGAGTGCTCCGTAGATGTGCATCGAATGTAAGAATGAATGAATGGGTGAGTCGACAGAGGTGATGGTCCCGCCATCCTCTGCACTGCGCAGACCCATGAGGAGCTCCGAGTCCAAATCCAGGGAGGCACATTCCTCCCCAGGCCCCTCACCTTGTTTCCTAAGAGTGACTAGGAGACCAGAGAGGTGAAGGAGCTCGCTCCACTGCACAGCCAGCCATGTGGCAGAGCTGACTGGAGAACTCCATACAGCAATGGAAAACAGGGGCTAAGAACAGAGGCTTGAATTTGGCACTGTTCTCTACCCACTGTGTGACCTTGGGCAAGTTACCCAACTCTCAAATCTCATTGAGCTGTTGCAAGAATTAAATTAAGATAAAGTATTGTAAAGAACCTGGCAGGGAGATGGGCTCAGAAAAAGGGAACAGCTGGCAGTGCCCCAGGCGCCAGGGCCTGCTAGTGCATTGAAATGCAGGTGACCTCACTGGCTCCCTTCTGAACCCTGCCAGGCTGTGGGGCAGAGAGACTGGCAAGCGCTGGCCTGGAGGCACCGACCTCAGGAGAGGGAGGAGATGGAATATGTGGGCGTATTTTCCACCACTCCAACTTTTTACCCACATCCTGACTTCTTAAAAAGAGTTATTGTAAAAATAGTATTAATGCATTAAAGGAAATTTTGAAGGAAAAATAAGTCAACTATGATCTCAGCATTCTCGCCCAGTGATGCTATTTTCTTTCTCGGCCTGTTTGTCCAGATGCATGCATATTTTATTAATATTTCATTGTAGTCATAGTAATCTATTTTATTTTTTGCACATCACATAACATTTTTATCATAAATGCTCGTTCACAATCCTGTAGTCTTCATAAATAGAATTTTGAATGGCAGCCTGACCTTCCATCACGTTGATGTACCATCATTTATTTATTCCTTATCCTATTGCTGGGCATTTAGTTTGCTTGTTTTTGCTGGTAAAGAGAAACATATATAGTTTTAAAATTCTTTATGGCTATATTGATCCCCAGAGTGGAACAATTTGTGCTGTTCTCTCTTTTTTTTTTTTTTTTTTTATGTTTTGAGACAGAGTCTTGCTTTGTTGCCCAGGCTAGAGTGCCACGGTATCAGCTTAGCTCACAGCAACCTCAAACTCCTGGGCTCAAGCTATCTTCAGCCTCCCAAGTAGCTGGGACTACAGGTGAGCACCACCACGCCCAGCTATTTTTTTTCTATTTTTTAGTTGTCCAGCTAATTTCTTTCATTTTTGGTAGAGATGGGGTTTCACTCTTGCTGAGGCTGGTCTCAAACTCCTGATCTCAAGCGATCCTCCAGCCTCCACCTCCCAGAGTGCTAGGATAATAGGCATGAGCCACCGCACTTGGCCGGAACAATTTATACTTTTCTAGAAGGATGTGAGCATGCTCTCACTGACTCTGTGCAGCTTTTGTGTTGTTGTTAATATGGTTTCATCTCCTTAGCTTCATTTAGTTCAGTGTGGTGTTTGCTCACTGCTGAAGTTCCTCTTGAATGAAATTTAGTTCATGTTTTTGCTCATTATCAGTCTTGATGAGCTGTTTCTGAACCTAATCTTTTGCCATATTTGCTGCAAGCTTTTTCTCCAGTTTGTCATCTTTTCTTTTTCTTTTTCAAAATTATGTTTTTTAAAAGTTGTGAAAGGAGTACATGTTCATGGTAGAAAATCTGAAAAATAGAGAAAAAGTAAAAAAAAAGAAGTCATCACTGAAAATTAACCTTTATATTATCCTGTTTCAAAACCAATTGTAAAAAGATATTTCTGAATTTATTGGAAAATGAGAATATGGGCTGGTTATTCCATGATATTAAGGAGTTATTGTTAATTTGGTTGGGAGTAGGGAGGATATGTCTTTTTTAAAAAAATATCCTTATCAGTTAAGATGCTTACTGGCATATTTATAAGAAAATTGATGTGATGTCTCAGATTTCCTTTTAAAAACTCTAGCACAAAAACCAAACAAAAAGTTGGGAAAGATTAGATAAAACCAAATTGGGCCTGGTACAGTGGCTCACACCTATAATCCCAGCACTTTGGGAGGTCAAGGGGGAAGATTGCTTGAGCCCTAGAGTTTAAGATCAGTCCAGGCAACATAATGAGACCCTGTCTCTACAAAAAAATTTAAAAATTAGCCAGATGTGGTGGTGCACACCCATAGTCCCAGCAACTCAGGAGGCTGAGGTGGGAGGATCAAGTGAGCCCAGGAGTTGGAGGCTGCAGTGAGCTATGATCGTGCCCCTACACTCCAGCCTGGGCAACATAAATGAAACCCTGTCTCTTCAAAACAAAAACAAATTGGCAAAATGTTAATATTTGTTGAAACTGGATAATGCATATATGGGTATTCATATTCATATTCATTATTCTTTTTACTTTCACATACTCTCTACTTTGAAATTTTCTGTAATGAAAGTTTAAAATGTTATCTTCTCAGGAGGACTTCCAGGCTCCCCTAAGCTAAAATTCCAACCCCATCTCCTTCCTCTCATTTCGTACTCCTCACCCCTGATTTGGGTTTCCTCCTTAGCATTTCATTCCTGTCCATCACAGTCGATGTGTTCTTACTGTATCCGGTTATTTTGGCTTCTTTTCTCTCCCCACCCGGGCTGTAAACTCCATCAGAGAAGGGATTTCTCTGTTTTACTCATTGCTTTTGCCGTTAACACTGCCTGGATACTCAAATAATTGTGGAATGAAAAACAAAATCACTGTTGACATTTTAAAATTACGAATATTCATTTTAACTTTCAATTTAACAGAAGAGAAGAAAATATACTGAAGTAGAAAAAAGGAATTGCTTAACATCAAATTATACTTCCTAGAAGAAACCATCTTTTCTAACCATCAAGGTTGGAGGCATTAGGTTTTACTTTGTTTTTTGTTTGGAATGGGGCAACACTTCATGCTATAAAATATAAAATAGAATGAGTGTTCCTTGTTTTGCTTTGGTTTGGTTTGGTTTGGTTTTTTTTGAGACAGGGACTTGCCCTGGCTAGAATGCAGTGGCGTCATCATTGCTTACAGCAGCCTCAGCCTCCCAAGTAGCTGGGACTACAGGAGCACCATCACGCCTACCTAATTTTCCTATGTTTTGTAGAAACTGGGTCTTGCTCTTGCTCAGGTTGGTCTCAAACTCTTGCCTTGGCCTCCCAAAGTTCTGCGATTACAGGTGTGAGCCACTGTACCTGCCCTTTTTATTACTTTTTTAAAAGAATCCATTACAGGCCTTGAATTGCTGGCCAGTCTGGAAATAAATGGGTGTGGCCCACCCAGTCAAGGAGCAGGTGAAAAATGCCCCCATGTTTTGCTGTCCCCAGCCACGTCCACCTGCTCCCCCTGCCTCCCACCTTGGCCACTCTAATCCTGCCCAGAGTGGACCCCGGCTTTGCCCTCCCCACCCACACACAGTTTGCAGCCTGAGGGGCTGGCTCGCCCGAGGAGCTGTAAAAACACGGGCATCACCTGCCTCCTTGGACCCCACCTTTGCAGATTCCCACCCTGTGTGCCTGGGTGGATGTCAGGAGCTTATTTTTTTTAAGCCCTCCATGTAATTCTGAGGGGCAGGTTTGGGGACCACTCCACAGGTGTTTTTCATTCCTCTTTATATACCCCAGAACCTGCCACAATGCCTGGCAAGTTACAGGTGCTTAATTAATATGGAACAAATGAATGAACTGAAGGAAACTTTTGAAAAGTCCTTATATGTGTGTACAGAAGTCAGCGTCCCCTGTTTTGACTTTCCCAGCCATTGCGTGAGGCAGAGGATCAAGTGAGTATTATGTCCCCATTTGACACAGGCCCAGAGAGGCGAAGGGAATTCCCCAGGGTCGCAGATGGAGGGACAAGAGGCTGCTTCCCTCCCATAGGCCGGTTCCTAGAGGCTTAGGGGGAGGGGCAGAGCTTCAGGAGGGGAGAAAGAAAACCTCATCCTCATTACCTAGTGGGTATGGAGGAGTAGAGGCAAGAGAGAAAAAAGAGGAAAAGAAAGAAGAGGGGGAAGAGAAAGTAAGAAGTAAGGGAGGGCAGAGGCGCCTAAAAGTATGGAAACGGAACAAACCATCAAAACAGCAAAAAAGCAAACCGCTAACGCAGAGGCAGGTGGGGAGGTGTGTCCCTGCAGCAGGCAGGGCCAGAGCAGCTTTGTCACCAGAGGCAGAGGGAGGCTGAGTCACTTCTAGAGAAAACAGCTAAGAGGGTGTTGGGCCACATGTCCCATCTCTGGGGAGCAGGTGCGTGCCACTTGTCCCCAAGATAGATGTTTCCCTTGGGGTCAGAGCTCTGGGCCCAAAGTCCCCGTGGAAAACACATCCCTCTACTGACTGTGGCCTCTGCCCACAGCCTCTCCTCTAAGCCTGTGTGTTTAGGCAGCTGCGCTGCATTTTTAAAACAATTTTTAACTTGTAGCTTGTACCTGCTGAACCAGAATGTCTGGCCAAGATCTGTTACCTAATATCTGCAGGCCTTCAGGATGCCACAGGCAACTGCAGCTCTGGCCAAGGCAGGCGTGGGCTGGGCCTCGCCAGAGAGGGCAGAAGGTGACAGGAATGGGTCCCCTTCCTGCCCGGAGGCCTAAGCCCTCACTTCTGCGAGGGAAAGCTGAGTGGGGCAGATCCAGCCTAATTTCTCCATCCACAAGCCATCAGAAGGGAGCTTTGTTTTGTTTTAAGGCTTCCTGAAGGGTTTAGGGTAAATCTAAGAAAGAACCATACTATGAAGGATCTGCAAAATATAACACGCAACCCTGAAGATGTGACGATTTCCTCCATACCTACTTAGAGATTGTCACTGATGAACAGAAGTAGTCCTGCCTGCAGCAGAGAGATGGACTATAGGACTTCTGGAAGACCCTGTCCACTGATGATTCCTGGTGTGCTGGGCAGATTCCAGGCCAAGACACCATGACCCTAGTACCTGAGTGCTCGGCTGGGAACAAGACCAAACCTCAAAATAGGTTTGCAGAATTAAGATAAGGAGCTGAGCTCATCGCAGACCCATGGCTCCCGAGGGCAGGCCTGAGCAGAGGGAAGGAGGGAATGCAGACAGCCACTGGGGAGCTGGAATGCCCGTTACATTGTGTTACTTGCATAGCAAACCATGCTATGACAGCCTGGAGCTTATGGAACCTAGAGAGATGAGTGGGAGATGGAATCCCAGCAAGCCAGGGCTGGCAGAAAATACAGGACATGGCTAGTCTAACCTCTTCTTTTTAAAGATGGAAGACTAGTGGGCTGGGTTAAGTGACTCATTTCTTTTGTTTTCTTTTTCTTTTTTTTTTTTTTTTGACATGGGGTCTCTCTCTGTCACCCAGGCTAGAGTGCAGTGGCAACAACATAGCTCACTGCAGCCTCAAACTTCTGGGCTCAAGCAATCTTCCTCATTCATCCTCCAGAGTAACTAGGACTATAGGCACACACCACCATGCCCAGCTGATTTTTTTCAATGCTTTGAAGAGTCAGGGTCTCACTGTACTTCCCAGGCTAGTCTCGAACTCCTGGCCTCAAGGGATCCTCCTGCCTTGGCCTCCCAAAATGCTGGGATTACTGGTGTGAGTCACCACATTCAGCCTAATTGACTCACTTCTTCCAACAACCTCCTAATTGGCAGGAGGAAGCAAACTGCCAATTTAGTGTGTTCTATGGAAGGGACCAGGTGGCAAGGAACAGATGTCTCTAGCCCACAGACAGTAAGGACTCGAGGCTGGTCAACCGCCACATGACTGACCTTGGAAGCAGGTCCTCCCACAGCCAAGCCTCTGAGATGACTGCAGCCCCGGTGATCATTTATCGGTCTTGTCGTGAAAGACCCTGAGGCCAGAGGCACCCAGCTAAGTTATGCCCAGATTCCTGTTCACAGGTGAGATGACAAATGTGCATTGTTTAAGCCTCTAACTTTTGGGGTAATTTATTTCACAACAATAGATAACCAATGCACATGGCTTCTCTATTGGGCTTGGAGCTCCTTCAGATTATAACGTATTCGTCTCTGGATCTGCTGGGACAGCTCACTGGGACAATGAAAAGATCCTACAAGTTCTGAGAAAGCAAAACAAAATAAACCAAAACCCAGATTGCACACAAAGGCTCAAGAATCTGAATGGCATCAGCCTTCTCAGCAGCAACTCTGAAAGTGAGAACACAATGGAACAAACTTCCAAACTTCTAAGAGACAACAATATCCAATCTCCAGCAATTAAGTGTGAGTGTGAACCATTTTCAGAGAACATCTCAAAAATATACCACCCATCACCTGAGGCTGGGGAGCTCGAGACCAGACTAGGCAACATAGCGAGAACCTGTGTCTAAAAATAAAGAAAGAAAAGACAAGAAAAAGAAAAAAAGAAATAACCTTTCAAGAAAAAAATACATATCTCCCTTGCATCCATTTTTTCAGGAAGCTACTGGAGGATGTGCTCTGCTAAAACAAGAGAGAAATCGAAAAAGGAAGAAGAAATGGAATCCAGGTACGAAGAGCTGATTAAGTGGGGAGCAATTTCTAGCTGACAATGGAGGGAACTTCAAGATGACAGTTGTGGCTGGAGTCTGGGGCTAACCAGAAGGCTCTGGGACAGATTTGTTCAGGAAGGTGGAAGTTGGTGTTCTGAATATATTGACTAGAGATTTACAGGCAATATATAAATGGGGGAGAGTTTGGGGTCGAATTAGTAAAAATATATATATATACAGAGCAAACAAAAAGAAGTGAGACAAATATTTTTCAGTGACTGCAATGCGTTATTCACTCATACTCTGCTTTCGGCCCACACCTTTTATTACGTGAGTGTCATCCAGCGAAGGATTCCCCGTCTTGCATTTGTGCAAATAGTTCTTTGAACTCAAATAAAGGACTTTGCACTTGTTGTGTTTTTGCCATTCATTGAGGTGTTTTTGGATATAGATCCTGTCTTCGGTATTAACCATTTCTCCAGGTTTTGCATAATCTACCAATGTGATTGGTAGGCTTTCTCTCTATTTTCATCCAAGAGGATAATAAAATAAATTAGGGTCAAGGATAAAACTCTGGCTCACTACGCAAGTCCACATGACATGTTGACAATAATGCGTGTTTTCTGGATGCGATTGCCCAAATCACCTGTGGAGCAACCAAGGAGTGTTAGTTTCCCAGGTTTCCTACGACATATTGCCACAACTTGGACGGCTTAAAACAAAAGAGATTTATTCTCTCACAGAAGCCCTAAGTGAAGTTGTCAGCAGGGCCATGCTCGCTCCAAAAGCTCTGGAAAAGAATCCGTCTTTGACTCTTCCTAGCGGTTGAGGGTTGCTGGCAATCCTTGACGTTCCTTGGGTTATACCTTCATCACCCCATCCCTGCCTCCGTCTTCACATGGGCTTCTTCCTCTGTAGTTGTCGTTTTGAGTCTCTGTGTCCAAATTGCCCTCCGCTTGTAAGGACACCAATTATTGAGTTTAGGGCTCACCCTAATCCAGTATGAGTTCATTCTTAACTTGATTCCATCTGCAAAGATCCCGTTTCCAAACAAGGTCAGGCGTATGGGTACAGGGGTTGGGGGCACAATTCAATCCACAACACAAGCGGTATCAGTTTCATCTCCTTGTCTCCTTCTGATCCCAAGGCTCTGAAGGGCGTCCCTATCATAAGCCTTGATGACATCCAGAACACCACAGGATTTCATGTACCCTAAGCCCCCAAATCAGTCGGCCTGATCTGCTAACCCCCACATGGCTGCCTTCTCCTTTTCCAGGTCTCAGAGATTCTGCCAGCATCTCCCCTGTGGGCGGGACACAGTATCTCCCGGATGTGGGAGGGGCAGGAGGAGAGAGGCCAGAGAGTGTGCTGGTGAACAGACTGGAAGAGACGGATCTGTGTCACTTTGGGCCAGCTCAGCCTCTCTTGCATCCCATTTTATTCAGCTGTAAAATGTGAATAATAAAGCCTATCACCCTTAGGAGGATTAAATGACATCAGTCTTAGCCCAGCAGTAGCAATGGGTAGCAGTGGCTGTTGCCAGTTGCTGCTGCTGCTGTTAGCTGCTTGGGAGTCAGACAAAGCTAGATCTAAATCCAGAACTTCAACTGTCCCCAAGGCAAGTTTCTTAATGTCACTGAAGCTCATCAGTTTCAGCATCTGTAGAATGAGAAACCTAAGTCTTAGGGTGTCCTGAGTTCTCAGTCCACCCAGCACAGAGTCTGGAGCACAGTAAACCTGTTGTAAATGTCTACTTTTTCCCCTTCCCTTCTCCTGTGAATAAAGGAGTGGATGTTAGTCGTGATCACTCTCTCTCTCTCTCTCTCCCTCTCTCTCTCTCTCTCTCTCTTTTTTTTTTTTTTTTTTTGAGATAGGATCTCCCTCTGTCACCCAGGCTAGAGTGCAGTGGCATAATCATAGCTCACTATAACCTTGAACTCCTGGGCTCAAGCAATCCTCCTGTCTCAGCCTCCCAAATGGTTGGGACTACAGGAATGTGCCACCACACCCAGCTCATTAAAAAAAAATTTTTTTTCAGAGATGAGGTCTTGCTATATTGACCTGGCTGGTCTCGAACTCTTAGCCTCAATTAATCCTCTGGTCTCCTAAAGTGCTGGGATTACGAGCATAACCCACCACACCCAGCCCTACTCTCCTTTCTGTGTCTTTGGGGAGAGACTCTGGATTTTATTTGGAGCCTGTTTTTTTTTTTTTTTTTTTTTTTGAGACAGAGTCTCACTCTGTTACCTGGGCTAGAGTGCCATGGCGTCAGCCTAGCTCACAGCAACCTCAAACTCCTGGGCTCAAGCGATCCTCCTGCCTCAGCCTCCCCGGTAGCTGGGACTACAGGTGCATGCTACCATGCCCAGCTAATTTTTTTCTGTTTTTAGTAGAGATGGGGATCTCAGCTCTTGCTCAGGCTGGTCTCGAACTCATGACCTCAAGCAATCCTCCCACCTTGGCCTCCCAGAGTGCTAGGATTACAGGTATGAGCCAACTCACCTAGCCAAGGTGCTTTTTTTAAAGAGACAGAGTCTCGCTGTGTCAACCAAGCTGAAGTGTAGTGGCATGATCACAGCTCACTGTAACCTCAGACTCCTGGGTTCAAACAATCCTCCTGCCTCAGTGTCTCGAGTAGCTGGGACTACAGGTGCTATCACACCCAGCTAAATTTTTAGATTTTTGGAGAGAAAGGTTCTTGCTATGTTGCCCAGGCTGGTCTTGAACTCCTGGCCTCAAGCGATCCTTCTGCCTCAGCCTCCCAAAGTGCTGCGATTACAGGCTTGAGCCACCATGCTCAGCCCATTGTACTGTTTTTAAGTGACTGCTTTCACATCAATGGTGAGTGTACCATACACGTGGTTTGGTAACTTTCATTTTTTACTTCACAACTTGTTTTGAGAGTTCTCTGTGTTGAAACACGTAAATCCGGTTTGTCCTCCCACCACGGCGCATGCCATGCTCCATTCATCCCTCCCTGTCAATAACCCCAAGCTCTTGCCCCATTTCACACAGCCTCTCAGAGCTGGAGTTTGGCTGAGTTGTCTCCGGCAGCTTTCAGGAAACCTCTCAGGCTCACAGACTTCCTCTGTCTGGAGAGGCCCCAGCACTTTGAAGGTGAGGCCACCCGCAGACCCTGAATGTCTTGGTTCAAGATCAAGGACTTCCCTCAGGCCACCTGCCTCTGGTGCAGGAAAGGCTCGGGAGCTTGCTGCAGCCACAGTTCCTCCCTGCTGGGCAGGCAGGCCCCCCTCCATTCTGCTTGCTGGCAGGGACTGTTAACAGTGAAAGATAAAAAGAGAAGTAAAATAAACACAATAAATAGGCTAAAGATTACTGAATAAAATGGCAGCAGTGAAACAGAACAGATTGACTGCAGTACAAATACAAATATATAAAGAGATTAAACTCTTTCTCGACTAGCCCTTGATCTAAATTAGGACTCCCCAAGAGCAAGGCCTGAGGCTGGAGGCAGGGAGCACTTTCCTGAGCGCCCACCCTGTCTTTCCTGCGGGGCTCCCCCTTCCTGATGGAATCATGCCTGGGTTCCTCTTGAGCCACAGTCCTTATTTTGGTCTCTCTAAGTGGACTCAAGATCCTGAACTTCTTCCAGATCTGTGACTACACATTTGAATCACGCGGGGATTTAAAAGAAAAAAACAAACAATTCCCCAGTGGTTAGGGCTAAATCGTTCGGGAGCTACGAATTAACACTGCACGGATTTGTAGTGTTTGCTGATTTCCATGGTGTAAATACTACTACCATGGCTGACTTTAAGTTGTTAGTGGTTTACTAACTGGATTGTAAACGAATTCATTCAGTATTCTAGAAAATGGCACTACATTTAGAAACTCATTGTAGCTTTTCTCACTTTCCAAGAATTTCCAATATATACCATGATCACAAAAATATCATACCCAATCAAAATTCAGTAAGTTATTTATTGCCAAATAATTTATAAAGTGACTTTCTCAAAATCCCTTCAAAAAGTTTAAGGCAAAAATTACTTAATGTGGGCCATAGGCACATCTGAATGTGTTTGATATGCTGTAGGAGAGGCTTCTGGAAGGAGGAACTTTCAGGGCCTAGAGAGGGCGGATAAGAGAGGGTCTCCGGCACAGCGGGAAGCTCCGCTCACTGTTTGGGGAGTATTCGCTGGAGTTCCGTTTGGGTTGGAAGCCTCAGCTATTTGGGAGAGTAGGACTCCAGCTGCTTGTATTTGGCACTGCCTGGGCTTCTTTATCAGAACCTCAGTCCATGTGGGGAGTGTGTGTGTTTGTGTGTGACTATGGGAAATAAGAATTCAACTCCGTGTAGCCCTTTGAATTGTATTCTTCAAAACTGGTCTGAATACCGTTATGAGCCTAGGAAGAAGAAAAAAACGATATATTTGTGTAATACTGCCTGGCCCGGTACTCTCTCGGGTCTGGAGAGATATGGCCCCTTAATGGATCATTAAGCTACAATATTATTCTCCAAATAGATCTGTTTTGTCACCATGTTGGGAAATGGGATGAAATCTCTTATGTACAGTCTTTTATGCTTCTGTATCAAAACAAACCAGACCAAATTAAATGTAAGATTCTAGTGCAGAGAACAGAAGCCTTCAAGAAGGTTGGGGAACAAGAAGCCAGATCTAAGAACCCCATCTTGACATCAGAAAGAAACTCCCATGTTGAAAAAGACCTTTGGGCCACTGCGAAAGTAGCTCCAGTGTGGCTGTGCTGGCTCAGGCTCAGGCTGTGGCCCTGTTTGCACCACACATCACCCCACATGGGCAGATGTCCAGATCCTGCTTAGCATACTGTTAACCCCTGAGGAGCATCGCATTGTCCTGGAAAAGGCTCGGGAAGAGGCTGATGAATTACACACCGAAGACCCAAATGAACAGGTGACAACTGGAGCTCATTTAGCTGTCCCAACACATGACCTCACTGGAACTCAAACGAGGGAGAGGAACGTAAGATTCAACATTCTCGAGACTGCATCCTGGCTGGGCTTAGGAAAGGGGCCCCCAAAACTAAAAGCCTGAACAAGGTTCAGGAAATAAAACAGGAAACAGATGAAAATCCATCAGCCTTCCTAGAGAGGATTATGGAGATGTATTGGGAATATACTGATATAGATCCAGAAGGTCCTGATAATTCAAGGTTAATTAACATGACTTTTGTTGGCCAGAGCGTGCCTGAGATCCAGCAAAAGCTACAGAAGTTAGAGGGGGCTCTCACTCTGCCCATGTCTCATTTGGTCGAAGTGGCTTATAAGGTCTTTATAAATTGTGACCAGATTAAAGAACAGCAAAAGGAAAAAAGAAAGGTATATGAAATAAACAACAGGCAAAACTTTTGGCAGCAGTTCTGACAAGAAACTCTAGGGGGTCCCCTCAACAGAGACCACCACCCACAGAGGAAAAAGATTAAGGGGAAAAATTTCCTTAGCAAAAGGCCAATGTGGCCGGGCGCGATGGCTCATGCCTGTAATCCTAGCACTCTGGGAGGCTGAAGTGGGAGAATCACTTGAGCTCAGGAGTTTGAGACCAGCACGAGCAAGAGCGAGACCCCGTCTCTACTAAAAACAGAAAAATTAGCTGGGCGTGGTGGCACACACCCGTAGTCCCAGCTACTCAGGAGGCTAAGGCAGGAGGATTGCTTGAGCCTCCAGGAGTCTGAGCTAGGCTGATGTCACAGCACTCTAACCCAGGCAACAGAGAGAGACTGTCTCCAAAAAAACAAAAAAGAAAGAGAGAAAGAAAAAGGCCAATGTGCCCACTGTAAGGAGAAGGCTCATTGGAAGAAGGATTGCCCTAAATTACGGCAAAACAGTGATAGAGAACCTACTGTACAACTGATGGGGCTAAACGCAGAAAATATGGAATGACGGGTCCCTAGGACTCCCCAGAATCTGTGGAATTATAGCCAGTGATTAATATCTCCCACCAGGAGCCCAGCGTAGCCATAAAAGTGAAAGAAAAATTGATTGATTTCCTGATTGATACTGTGCAACCTACTCAGTTTTAGATCTTAAGTTGGCTAAGCTTACTAAACACTCAATGCTGGTGACTGGGGTATCTGAGGAACCCTCCCCAAAATAGTTTCTCCAGCCACTGACTGCATTGTGCTTTTAGAAATTCTGTCCTCACACACAGCTTTCTGTATGTGGCTGCGTGCCCTGTCAGAGATAGAGATCGTCTCTGTAAAACGCAGGCTCCAGTGACCTTCCAGAATAAACAAGTACATGTCAGAGTTCCCCCAGAACATGCCTGTGCCTTGCAAGCAGCTCTGCTCACCCCCTTGGCTGTCCCTCAAGAGCTACCTGCTGAAGTCCTCAATCCAGTCAGCCCTGAGGTGTGGGCTACCTGTGGGATGCCCAGTGGAAGGGCACACGTGGACCCTGTTCGCATCAAGGTAAAACCAGGAATCTCTTCCCCTCGACTCAAGCAGTACCCATTAAAGCTTCACACTAGGGAGGGTGTTCAGCCCCTGGTTATGGCCTCTTTAAATGATGGACTTCTCTGGCCTTGTCGCTCTTCTTATAACACTCCCATTTTGCCAGTTCAAAAACCTGGAACTCAGGAATATCAGTTTGTTCCAGATCTGAGAGCAATAAACCAAATAGTGGAAGATATTCATCCTGTGGTACCTGATCCTTATACTCTTCTCACTACTCTTGGTTTTCGGTGATAGACTTAAAAGATGCCTTCTTTTGCATCCCCCTTTCTCCTGAATCACAAGAACTCTTTGCTTTCGAATGGGAGGATTTAAGGACTAAAACCAAATGCCAGTGCTGTTGGACTGTCCTCCCCCAGGGATTTAAAAGCTCTCCAACCATCTTTGGAGAAATTCTGGCCACAGATTTAAGAAAAATAATTTTAGAAAAGGGAGTAATTTTATAGTATGGAGATGATATTTTGATTACGAGTGAGACTGAAGCTAAATCAAGGCAACATGCTCTGATTGTACTGAATGTTTTTAGCTGACAAAGGATTTAAAGCATCCCAGAAAAGGCCCAGATCTCACTGCCCACTGTCAAATACTTGGGATTTGAATTGTCTCAGGGTACACGAAACCTCCTCCCAGACCGAGGGGAGGCTAGAAGCCGGGTAGCAGCCCCCACCACTCGCAAGCAGCTGCAGGGATTCCTGGGTATAGCAAGGTTTTGTCGGATTTAGATTCCTAGCTTCAGCCTAATAGCCAAACCTCTCTATGAAGCCTTAAAGAGAAAGGCAAAAGAGCCCCTCCTTTGGACGGGAAAATGCCGAAAGGATTTTTTGACTATTAAAAAAACCCTGATGACTGTTCCTGCACTGGACCTCCGGATTTGCATAAGCCTCTGATTTGTTCATCCAAGAAAGACAAGGGCCTGGACTGGGGTGTGAATCCAAACTCTGAGGGCTTATAAGCACGGCCTATGGCCTATTTCTCTAAACAGATGCAGTGGCAGAAGGGTGGCCCTCTTGCTTGAGAACAGTTGCCACTACTTGTGATATTTTACAAGAAGCTGAAAAGTTTACACTTGGACAGCCAATAACTGTTCATGCTGCACATTATGTGTTATCCCTCCTAGAACAGAAGGGGGCTATTAGTTAACCACTGGCCAGTTGGGCAAATATCAGGTTACTCTGTTAGATAATCCTAATGTAATTCTAAAGGCAGTGTCGCCTTCAATCCCGCCACCTTGCTGCCTGTGGACTCGCACTCCTCAGTTCATGATTACATTCAAATTATTGATCAGTGTATTCTAGCCACCCAGATTGAACTGATCAGCCCTTGTCAGACCTAGATGAAGAATTTTTCACAGACGGAAATAGCTTCATGGAGCACGAACAATGTAAAGCTGGGTATGCCGTGGTTACCAGCCAACAGGTAATTGAGGTACAAACCCTACCTTCTGGAGCATCCGCCCAAAAAGTGAAATTGATTACATTGACAAGAGCCCTATAGCATGAGAAAAATAAGCGTATCAATATTTACACTGATTCTAAATATGCCTTTATGATGGTTCATGCTCATGGAGCTATCTGGAAGGAACAAGGATATCTTACTTCTGAAAATAAAGAAATTAAATATGGGCCTCAGATTCTTGAATTATTAAAAGCAATTTTACTGCCTAGGGAGGTAGCCATTGTGCACTGCCCAGGACACTGAAAACAGACACTCACATTACAAAAGGAAACACTGTGGCAGATTTAATGGCAAAAAGGGCAGCCAAATGAACTGTCAATGGACGCTAATTTCCTCTCTTTAATTGAATAAACATGACTCCCAATATTCCAAAAGGATGTAGAAAGAGCTAAAGAATGGGGATTCTCAAAGTATAATGATCAAAATTGGCTCCCAAACATGGAAGGCAAGGTTCTCCTTCCTAAAACTCTTGTCAGACCTGTGCTTAAACAGATTCATCAGAGCACCCATTTTGGACAAGATGCCCCCTTACGATGGATACAGCCCCATGCAGCTGGGCCCAACTTACAGAGAACTATCCAACAGTAGTCCAAAGCTGCTTGAAAAATAATCCGAAGCCTCCCGGAGACTCGCAGCCACCTCTAAAGGCAGGAACACATGGAGAGGAAGTTTCCCAGGAGAAGAATAACAAGTAGACTTTACCATGATGCCATGAGTCCCTGGGAATTTTCAGCATTTCCTGGTCTTTGTTGATGCTTTCTTAGGGTGGAGCTTACCCCACCAGGACTGAACAGGTGTCAAAGGTCACAAAGGCCCTTTTAAAAAGAAATTATTCCTAGGTCTGGACTTCCATCAACTCTCCCAAGTGATAACGGAACAGGCTTTGTTCCCAAAATCACCCAAAAAATATCAAGGATTTTATAAATCGATTGGAAACTACTTTCATCATGGAGACCCCCATCTTCAGGAAAAACTGAACAAATGACTAGAACTTTACAAAAGACTGTCTCCAAAATTTGTCAAGAGACCAGTTTAAGTTGGGACAAAGTGTTACCCTTGTCTTGTTGAGAATTTGGGTGGCCTGCAGAATTAAGCTGGCACTTAGCCCCTTTGAAATTTTATGTGGGAGACCATTCCTCAGAGCTCCCAGCCAGGGCTCAATTAATGATTGAGCTCAGAGATGGAGGCTCACTCTTATGTAAATCAGCTTGGTAATATGCTAACTAGTATTTCTGAGTTTGCTTCCAACAGGCTCCAGTTTCCCATGGACGTGCCCCTTCATTTCATAAAGCCAGAAAACAAGGTGTTACTGAAAACCTGGAGGAACCAGCATCCTGAGGACCAATTACAGCCACAGTGGATCGGCCCATTTGAGGTTCTCCTGACAACTCACTCAGCAGGTAAACTCACAGGAGTTGAGTCATGGATTCGTCACATTCGGATAAAAGAGGCACCGCTGCCAGAGACCACACGCCTTCATGATACATCACCCTCGGAGAGACAAGGAGCAATGGGCTTGCGAGCCCTTAGAGGCCCTAAAGTTTCTCTTCCAAAAAAGTAACATGAAGGTATATACCCTATGTATCTGATTTGTTCCTTACAGATTTTTGTTTGCCTGACGAGACAACTCCTTAGTTAGGATTTCTCCAATCATCACCTCCTCTGCTAACCTGTCTCGCTCCTGGGTTTGTCATCCCAAACCTCATTCAGTGCAAGACCATTCTGACCCTATAGTTGTCCCTGTATACAATTTCACTAATGCACCCTCCTATATATTGTACCTACAGGAGCCTGTCTCTTGGATCACCTACAGGATACAATTAATAACTCCGTACTCAGAGGTCCCATGTTTCTTTCTTACCCAGCTGTTTATCAGACATTACGTACACAGCGACAGTAGGGACCCACACTCTCACAAGTGTACCTTCTACTGGGCAATCCGTCTCTCTAGATTGACCACCTGTTGTAAAAACTTGACTGCTACAGTTAGATTGTCTCATTAACAAATGTTTTAACCCCTCAGATAAGGACCATGCTGTACCATAGTATGCCAGCAAAAGTTGTATCCTCGAGGCTTTGGGAAACTAGCGACCTGTCAGCCCCCGGAGAGACAGAATCAACTCCCTTATACAGATTCTTAGTTTAAAAATTTAACCCTAATGTTACCTAAAAATGCTTCTGTAAACCTTCAAACAGGAGCAGATAATGTTGTGTACCCCTTGGATATATTTTTGTCTGCAGAGGCAAAGAAGGAACTCCCTGGGCTTAGGATTGCTTAACCAGCTGGACGGTGGGGGACGCTTGTTTATTAGGACTCCTCACCACTCCCTTCTCAGTCCATAGCAGATCTGCAGTTGCTCACTCGACCAGTTTCCTGAAATTGTTTTCACGAATAACTAGGGGAATTTTAGATGAGAACTCCATCTGGGGAGCCCCAAAAAGGTACCTCCCCAGGGAAATCCCCAATGGAGAAGACTAATTCTTTGGGTATATCCTACTGCCCTGCTGGGAGTGACAGCTCGATAATGCATGCTCTGCAACCTACTTATCGATAACTTTGAAAATTATCACTAATGAAACTGCATTAGCAATAGTTGCTCAGCAAAAATCTTTAGACTCTTTAGCTCAAATTGTTAATGAACCCACGAGGGGGGTTGTTCACTGTTGCTCACCACACAGAAAGCCAATTACTGAGACAAGGAGGATCGTCAAGGAAGAAAGCATTTATTTCAGTGGACATGTCAACTGGGAGGAGGGAGGTATGAAATGCCTCAAATCTGCCTCCCCAGTCAACAGGGGCAGGGTGGGGGGTTCTGGAGGTGAAATGAATAATGCACGAGGGGAGTGAGCATCATTACGTGTTTAGGGTGGAGTGCAGGGCACGCAAGCACAGTGAGAAATCACGCTACTACATACATCCCATGATCAGAAAACGGTAGATAAGTCCCTCCCAGAGTGGGGATTTTAGTATTACAGTGAGTTAGGGGTTAATATTGGTTATTCTTTCAGTCTTGTGTGCAAGCTCAGTGGGTCCTTGGGCATGATTTGTGGTGGAGTATCTCTTATTTTGTCTTCTCTGGACAAACATGTGGTGTAAGTCTTTGTAATAATCTCGTGACTGCAAGGAGCCTCCAATCTTTCTGGGGAAGAAACTCAAAAGGGAATGTATCCATGCAAAAGAGAAGTTACAAAGTTCTGGTCAGCAAATCTTACTGGCCTGGAAACTTGAAACATAAGAGAATTACAAAAAAATTATAAAAAGTGTTTTCTTGCTTATGGAGCCGGTTACAAAGTGGTTCTTGATAATCATGTTGATCTTGACTATATTTCAACAGAACAAGGGGGTGTTTGTGTTATAGCTAATTCTTCATACTGCACTTATACAAATACCTCCACAGAAGTGGAAACACCTGTTGACAAAATTAGACAAGTTTCATGGTTAACAGAGATGGTTTGAAAATGAGAGACTGGTTCTCAAGACTATTCTCTTGGATTCCTCAAGATATTTGCTCTATTCTTTCAGGAATCTTAAAATACAGCCTTTCCCTTTTACTACTGATTTTCTTGATTTACCTCATAACACATACATTAATCAAATATAGATTAAAATGTTATTTCAAAAGAACAAAGACACACAAGCAGTGGTACTGGAGACGTTTAATCATTCACCTGTGACTCGTGAGCACTTTCAGCAACAGGCTAAAAACTTTCATTCCTCATACTCCAATGACACCACATTTCAGCAGGAAGCAGCCAGCTTGATCCACACTTTGATTTCCCAAGATTGAGGAATGAACAAAGAAAAGGGGGGAAATTGTAACTGGCTCCATAAACAGGAAAGTTTTTTTAAAATAGTGTTTTTAGTTCCCTCATATTTCGAATGACTTTTCAATGTTCACATGGTGGCCAGGGTTGGCTGCTCTAAGTGGCCTTGATAGTTTTATCTCTACACTGTAGCTGAGCAACTACAGTTCCAAAGCAGGCAGAAAATAGGGAGCTCTCAGTAAGATTTGATGACCAGAACTTTGTAACTTTGTTGTACTAATGCATTCCTTAGAGTTTCTTTCCCAGAAACAGTGGAACCTCCTTGCAGCCACGAGATAACGACAGATTCTTACACCACCTGTTTGTCCAAAGACAAGATAAGTGATACCCCACCACAGATTGTGTCCAAGGACCCTGTGCACAAGGCTGAAAAAATGACTAATATTAACCTCTAGCTCATTATAATACTAAAATCCTCACCCTGGGAGGGACGTATCTGCTATTTTTTGATCATGGGATGTATGTAGTAGCATGATGTCTCACTGTGCTTGAGTGCCCTGCACTCCACTCCAAACACGTAATGATCCATTTCACCTCCAGAAAAACCCCTGACCCTGTTGATCGGGGAGGTGGATTTGAGGCAGTTCATACCTCCCCCTCCCAGAAGACACATCTCCTACAAAAATCCTTTCTTCCTCGACAATCATTGTTGTCTCCAGTAATTGGCTTTCTGTGCGGTGAGCAACATTGAAACTTCCTTGTGGGTTTGATAAAAATGATGATACCACTGCACTCTAGCCTGCGTGACAGAGCAAGACCCTGTCTCAAAAAAAAAAAAAAAAAGAGGGGTCCCCACTATCAGAAGGGGACAAGAGAAGCACCCACCAACTACAGAAATACAGAGCTCCTCCTCTGCAGGATCCCTGGAGGCTCACCGAGCATTCTCAGGGAAGGAAACCGAGATTCCTAGAGGTAAAGCCACTTGCCTAAGGTCACATGGACAGGTCTCAACTCAGGACTGTGGACAAGAACTAGGCCTCTTTCCAAAACATACTGAATGGGGTCACATCGCAGGCCCAGGTCTGGAACCTTTAAAGGTGGGGCACCTCCTCCCTTCTCCCCTTCTCCACCCTCAGGTTGGTCTTCCCTGAGTCATGAGTTGCCCAAGGGGGAAGCCTGTGATCTAGCAGTTTCCTGACACCCAAGAGAAAGACTTACTTCCCTGCCCCGCCCAGGGCAAGACGAGGGAGAACCAGGAAAGCTTCCCTCCCTCTGCTAAGGGTCAGGAGGCATGGGGAACCAGAGCTGCCGATCCCCCATGCAGGGTCACACATCGGGAGCAGCTGCCTGCAGCCTCGGGGAGGCTGTCCTGGGTTACATAACCCATGTGATCAGCAGGTCATGCAGCAGTTCCCATAAGAAAGCTTTCCCACGAGAAAAGGGCCATTCCTCACCTCCTTTAGTGACCTACACTCCCAGAGGCCTTCTTACAGCTCACTCCTTTCTGTGGCAAAGCTACAGGCCCCCCTAAACTGGGGAAAGTTGAGCCCCTCCCTTTACTTCACTGGGGAGGGGCCGAGGACTTCCTGTGGGTCAGGTCCCCAGCGCTGCCTCAGGTGGGAGCCCAGGGAGAATGGATCAGTTGATTCCCTCTAGCACCAGCTACTCCCAGGCAGCCCTGGGCCTGCTCCGTGGGGGCAGGGCCCAGGGAGTGCCCCAAAATAGCACTCAGGGTGGCCTCCAAGGTCAGACACTGAGAAGCCTGGAGAGGCTCTGCTCTGAGACCCTGCTGGGCAGGCCAGCAGACACAGCTGGGGAGGAGGAAAGGGCAGGCTCCCTGGGCACTGGTGAGGGTGTCTGGTCCCCGAGGCAACCTCTTCTGCCTCTAAAATTGGACGTGGATTAAGAACACTCCATCTGGCAAGAGCAGATGGAATTAGGCAGAAGCAGAACCAGGAGACTGGGTTTGGATCTGTGGCTCTCCATATAGCAAAAAGACAGAAATAAAAGACAAAGGTCCCCACTGCTTCACTTGACTAGCCTTAAAATAAATAAATAAAAGACAAAGGTGTCAGGAAAGAGGTGTATGAGGTGGGGTGTACGACGTGTGGGGGCTGGGATGTGTGCGTGGTGCATGTGTGTTGTATGGTATGTGTTGTATTGTGTGTCATGCGTGTGGTGTGTGTGTGGTGTGTGTTTGGGGTATTTCTGTGCCATCTGGTGTAGGGTGTGGACACTGAATGTGTGAGTAGAAGATGACTTTTCAGGGTCCTCTCTGAGATCAATCAAAGGAAATGGGAAACCGAAGTCAGAAGGGATGAGGAAATGAAAAATGGGGCAAACTGTGGGTGGAGAGAGAAAGACAAAAATGCCGTCTAGGCTCCAAGAGCACTCAAGATGGAAGGTCAGAGTGAGGGCAGGTAAGAAGCCCTCCCTTGCGTGCTGGGAGGGTTCTTCCAGGGCCTGAGGGCGTCCCACCACCCCAGAGGTGGAAGCGGAAGGAGGAACATACCACTTATCAGTCAGGAATCAATATGGCTGTAAGCTACAGAAAAGCTGACCTGCAGGTGTTTCAACCAATAGCGGTTTGTCTCACATAATAAAAACTCTGGAAGTGGGCTGGGGCTGGCACTCAGCAGTGTCAGGGTGGCCATCTCTGGGCTTCTCTTGGCCTTTTCCTGTGGAAATATGCTTGCTGCAGTTTCAACTATCAGGAGCCTTTCCAAAGCAGGAGGAAAGAGAAGGCAGTCTGTCCACTAAGGCCCCTTTGGCCAGAACTGACCACACAGTCTCCCCTGGCTGCATGGTAGGCTGGGAAAGCAGAGCGTAGGGTCACCACGATCCCCAGCTTGGCTGGGCCCACAACTCTGTCGCCCCAAACAAAATCAGGGGTCTGTTAGGAACAAAGAAGGGAAAACAGGTATTGGGAAGGCAACCGAGCCCCAGAAGTGAGACCCTGAGTGATGAACATTTTTGATAAAGGCTAAATTAAGATAATATTCCAAAATTGATCTGAAAGGGCCTCAGGGCCAGCTGTAGTGGCTCACACCTGTAATCCCAGCACTTCGGGAGGCCAAGGAGGGAGGATTGCTTGAAGCCAGGAGTTCAAGACAAACCCCGGCACAAGGTGAGACCCCCATCTCTACAAAAATTTTTTAAAATTTTTGTAGGGGCCGGGCGTGGTGGCTCACACCTGTAATCCTAGCACTCTGGGAGGCCGAGGCGGGCGGATCGCTTAAGGTCAGGAGTTCAAAACCAGCCTGAGCAAGAGCGAGACCTCATCTATACTAGAAACAGAAAGAAATTAATTGGCCAACTAAAAATATATAGAAAAAAATTAGCCAGGCATGGTGGCACATGCCTGTAGTCCCAGCCACTTGGGAGGCTGAGGCAGAAGGATTGCTTGAGCCCAGGAGTTTGAGGTTGCTGTGAGCTAGGCTGACACCACGGCGCTCACTCTAGCCTGGGCAACAGAGTGAGACTCTGTCTCAAAAAAAAAAA
>CAUYRT010091594.1:0-13368 GCA_963574885.1 Lepilemur ruficaudatus | reverse complement strand
CAGATGAGATGGATTGAAATCTCCCAGCCAGCAAACTCAGTAACGCTGACTGATGTACCAGCAGCGAAGGCTTCGAGGGCCTCCCCCCGGCCCTGGCTCATCCTCACAGAGCAGCTCTGTTTGAACCAGGCTGGGGTGCAGCGGGAGGCAGGGCTGATGTTGGGCTCCCTCTGTGGCCCTCTCAGTGTCACCGGTTTCCTGCCCTGGGCATTCCTTTCCCTCCCCCACAGCAGAGTTCTTTGCTGAGCTCCAGCCTGGCATTCAGGGCCCCATGAGCCTGGGACCAAGCTTCCCTCGGGACCGTCTCCCACGGCTCCCCCTCTGCCCTTCTCCGCCCAGCCAGACCACATCACCTGCTCTCCGAGCTGCCCTGCGTGTTCCTGCCTCTCTGCCACTGCACAGGCTGTGCCCGGGGTGCTGTCTCTCCAGCTCCACTCTTCCATCTTCCAACATCTCCCCTCCACTCAGCTCCCCAAATGCTCCCTGTTTTCATTGCACTTCTGTGCTTCATTCATTTGTTCACTCACTCACTAATTCATTCACTTATTCGTGCTCTCAAGGAGACTTGTAAGCACTTGCTGTGTGCCAGGCACTGTGCTATACACCTTCATATGTCATTTAATCCCCTCAACAGCCCTGTGAGGCAGGGGTCATTATCACCTGGGTTTCACAGATGAGCAAACAGGGCACAGAGAGACCAAAGTCACCCAGCTCATGCACAGCAGAATTTGTACTTAGATCATGTGGTCTGACCCCAAGTCCCCAGCTAGCCTCCCTGTCTAGTGTCCCTTCTGCCAAACTCCGGGCTGCTTCAGGACAGGTGCTGTGTTATTCTTGTACCCAACATTCATTCAACAAACATCCACTGAGCAGCTACTATGTTTCAGACACCATGAAGGATGCTGCAATCCCTCCTCTCACAGGTGCCCGGCTCCGGGTGTGGCTTCGGGAAGGATCCTCTGAGACTCCTTGCCGAGCAGCATGTCTGGAAACACAGGTGAGGGGCGGAGTTCAAAGCGAGGGTCTGAGGACAGATCCCTTGGTGGCTGCGCTGGGAGCACGATGCCGATGGTGGCAGATGGGTGCTCAGAGACAGGTGCAGGAGGCAGGCACTCGGTGCAGGGGGAAGGAAGCCGAGTGGAGAATGCAGGGAGACAAGCCCCACAGCTCCAGATTGGCCCAGGGCAGCCCCGATGCCGGGATTCAGACTGAAAATTCCACCTGCCACAGAAATAGGACCAAAACTGTGTGTACATGGGTGGCTAGAGCCAGCCACCTGTCACCTCCACTTAGAAGTCAGCCCCCTTCATAGAGCAAAGCTCTTGAAGGCAGATGACCAGAGAGGGGACATGCTGCCAGGCTCCTTCCTCCGGGCTTGGACTCATTTGTGCAGAGAGAGGAACTGCTGTTCGGCCGTTGCATCTTGCAGGTTGGTTTCCTCCTGAAGCTCCAGGTGAGGGTTCCAGACACGCCCCTGCTCCTTGCCCTCACTAAGCAGAAGCCCTGCAATTTGGTTTAATGTGGCACCCGTTTGCTCATCCTGTCACGCTCAGGGCGTGGCATCAGGCACTGGGAGAAGCACAAGGATAAGAAACACTGGGGCTCTAAAGGGTGACACGCCTGTGCGGCTTGCTCTACCCCCAGGCAGGTGAGGCCCCGGTGCAGTCACCGATGAACAAGCAGAGCACTGAGATGACCCCAAATGAGGGATGATGGGTCCTGCTGTGTTTAAGGAAGGCTTCCTGGAGGAGGTGAGATTTGAGCAGGGCTTGGAAAAGGTAGGGTTCTGACAGACTGAGAAAGGAATGTTGGGGTCATTTCCCACAGTGACGTGGACTTTATTCTAATGGAATGAGTCAAACGCACTGATCTGATGGTGGCTGTCATGAAGCAAGTGACACAAAGCCCTCTTGCTGCCTCAAGTCTTCCTCCTTCCTGGGGCTCCTATCCCAGGGAATGCCACTGACTCTCACCCACCCTGTTCTGCCGGCACCGTTTGCTCCACGCTCCACAAATCCTCAGGGCCTAGCCAGTCTAGCCTTTGAATGACTCAAATTGTCTGTTTCTCTCCATTTGCAGTGCCAGTGACCGCACATGGCCCCAGTGATTCCTGACCAGGCCACAGCAACACCCTCTGAGTCCCAAGCAGAATTCCTCCAGATTCTGAAAGCACTTTGAACTTATTTCCATCGCTGACTTTATCATGTTGCATTTAGTGGTTTTCTGTGTCTGTAAGCACCTCATCGCTTTGTCTCTAGTGCAGTGTCTGGCACATAATAGATGCTCAGTAAGGGCCTGTTGAGATGTTGGGTTGGAGCTACCCCTGGTGTCTCTTTCTTTACATCAGCCACGTGGTGTTGGCTTTCAACACTGGACTGACGGTGACGCACCTGAAAGCGCTCGGCAACCAGGAGGTTTGTCCAATTTATCTGGCTTCCAAAGGGGAAAGTCTTATCAGCCTCCATTGGCCACAAACATGGGCATTTCCAGTGGCTGCAGAGGACTGGGCAGAGCCTTTGGAAAGCAGCTGGGGGCAGGCGGCATTGTTAGGAGTCCCAGTCACAGGTAAGGGGGGAGATGTGAAGGTGATGGTGGTTGCAGGGCATGACAGAGGTAGTGCCATCCCATAGAACAGGAATGCAGAAGCCATGGGGACTCTGTTTATGTCCTAGAGACCCTGCTACTTTGCACAACTGAGGAACAACCTGCTAGGCTTGGGAGAGCAAGCCTGCATCCAGGATCTTCGGCAGGGCAGACAGCACTGCACTTTGAAAAGAACTCTGAGTCGGAGGCGGGAGACCCAAGCAGAGATTCCAGCTGCACAGTGACTTGGCTGTGATCTCCATGGCAACGCTCCCCTTCTGGCCCAGACCACCCTCCTGCACTTGCTAAGGGATCCCAGCATATGTGGATCAAACTCGTTACTGAGAACTGCTTTTCTGTGGGTTCCCTCCCTTAGGCAGCAGCTGATAAGGGCAGAAGTGACAGTCAAGCTAGCACGGATCTGACACAAGGACAGTGGCAAGCAGCCGGGACAGGCTGCCATTACTGCCGGCCATCCACACTCCACTCTGGCCCTCTCCTGCTGCCTGGCTCACCCACACCCTGCGCCAGGCCCACAGCTGCCCCCAGACTGCCCTGGTCCTACCCCGGCTGTCCACCTCCTCTGCCGTGACTGTCAGAGCTCCCCTGCGCCCTCCCTGTCTACTCCCACCCACTGAGGCCAGACCCCCCCAGGGAGCCAGGCCCTCCCAGCCCAGCAGCAACTGCGCGTGAATCCACATGGGGTGTGGCAGCTTCAGTGCCCGTCCCGGTGAGTTATTAAACTCTTATGGGGAGCAATTTTTGAATGTTTTGTGGCTCTCGGCATTTGCTAAAAATCACTGGGCAGGAGTCTCTGGGTGGACTCTTGCTTAGGAAAGTCACTCAGCCTGAAAACATCCCCAAGGTAGATTCATGAAAGCAGTAGCGTCTCCTGGCACACCTGCGGTGCCCTCAAGGTGGTAAAGGGAGGCACAGAGACTGTGCGGAGAGGGGGGTGGTGGGCAAATAGAGTCGGGCAGATGGATTGACTGAATTGCTCGTACCTTGGAATTGCAGTAAAGCAGCATAGGACCTGGAAAGAAAGTAGGGTTTAGGTCCTGGTTCCGCTACTCATTGGCAGTGTGACCTCGACAGAAGTTATTGCCTCTAATTTATAAAATGGGACAGGAATGGGAGGGTTAATGAAGAGGAGGTAAATGAAGGTGCCGGCGGACTGGATTCCCGAACACTGAGGAGCTGTGGTCCGGGAAGCAGCTGGGTGTCAGCTGACGGGGACATAGGGCATCAGGCTCGACTGTGAGCCCAGCACACTGCCTTGTTGAGCTCTGCAGACAGACAAGGGGCTGGGAGAGAAGACGCTAAGGGAGATCGGAGGCTGCGGGCACAGAGGGGGAGTTCCTGGATGCTGGCATCAGGGCAGCGTCAGTGGTCTGGAGTCTTGGTTCCCATCATCTGTGCAGGACAGGCTTGGTGCTCTTCCTGCTGCACCAAATGGTGAGCAGAGTTGAGTTGAAGGGCCTTCAGAATAAGCGCCCAGGAGAGGCCTGGGGACCCTGCAAGCAGCAAGGGTCAAAGCATAAGCTTCCCAGGCTTCCATCATTCCGCCTATCCTGTGTCCCTTGCATCTACCTCTTCCTGGTGTCCTCTGCCAGCCTGATCTAGTTCAGCTCCATCATTGTCCCATGGACCGTCACAACAGCCTCGCCACAGATCTCCCAGCCTGCAGCCTCGATGGCTGCAGCAACAGCTTTCAGCTGGGTTGTCTTAGACACTCATCACAGCATGTGTCCACCCTGCTTGAGAACCTTCAAGTGTGTCTCTCACGGCCACTGCCCGGGGCAGTTTCCCAAATGGTGTTCTAGGACATGTTGGTTCCTATAAGATGTGAACGGTGTTCCTTGGGAAAAAGGCTCCGTGTCCAAACTGTATTGGGGGTGCGGCGCAAAGCAGCACAAGGCAAGCTTCACCCAGAAAGGGAGAGAATGGGCCACTGCTCTCAGGCTCACCGGGGAAACCCTCCTCCCCTCTCTCTGGTGGGAGTGTGATGCCATGGAAAACAGTGTGGGGGAAGGCGGCCTAAAGAACGAAGTCCAGATCCCTCAGGCTGGCACTCAAGATAGCCCGTGACTCCGTCCTAGCATTGTGGAGAATCGAGTTGATTGTGTCCAAATGGGTTTTCTGCAACCACGAAAGCCTCCAACGAGAGTAAATAGATTTAACACAGAAGAGATCTTGTGCCATGGTGTTGGGGACGGTGCTGTATGTAGGAGTGTGCGTGAGACACTAGGGGGCGGATACGTGAGGGTCGGGGGACTACAGACCCTGTGCTTTAAAAAGCTTATTAATCCCTGGAAAGGAAGTTTCTGGTTGAACATCTTGAAGGGAGACTATTGTCATGAATGTTGCACTAATATCTGCCCTCCCCGTCTGAGAAATGCCCATTACAAAGCCACTGGACATGGGATCAGGAACAAGCCTTGAAAGTCCCAGTTCAGTGGTCCGGGATATTGTTACTGTTCTGCAGGGGCTTGTTAGACGCACCTCTGCCCAGCCCCACATACAGTATTGGAAATGCTCACACAGTGGATCTAGGATGGAACTCAGGAATCTAAATTTAAAACAAGCTTCCCAGACGATTTGAATGTGTGCAATCCCTCTATTTTAATAGATATTGATCCAATATCTATTGGATCATAGATATTGATCCATCCCTTGTTTTATAGGTACGATGATGCAGAGGCTCGCACAGTCCATGAGGGGCTGGGCCGGGGGTTAAGATGCCCTCTCGCTCCCCAAGGAGCTCAGCTCTCGCCACTTCCCGGGGCTGAATGAGATGGAAGCCACCCACGGGAGAAACAGTTTTTGGAGAGACAGGAACAAGCTGTACCCTCTGGAGGGCTGATCTGGAATTTTGATGAGATAAACACAAGAAGCAAATACAGAGGAGCCCAAGGGCGTGGCAGCCGAGGTGACTTTAACCAGCTGGTTAGAACGAAATGAAGCATTTAGGGTGAGACAATTTTGTGAGGCCAAGGGATAAAACCTTCCACGGAGAAACGAATGTGACAACATGCTTCCAGGGAGGCCCAGTTGTGCCCCAGAAAGCGCTCACCGAGAGTGGTTGAAGAGTCAGGGAATATGGCTACAAGTATTTTGTAAATGTTAGCACCTCAGGTCAGGAGCAGAGCTTGAGACGGGGACTCAGAGACACACAATGTGTTGGGACAGGGCAGCAAGGACCTGGCCGTCACTGAAGTCCAGCTTCTTCCTGATCCCACGGGAGCTCGGGCATGTGAACGGCACTGCAGAGCTGGTCCTGCCCTGGGGCCAGGGCTGGACGGTTATGCCCCACTGTCAGTCTGTGATTGGCGTGGGGACATACCCTATCAAATGAGGTGGCTTCCTTCAGCTGAGGGCAGTTCCCAGAGAGGGGGCAGCTGTGAGCTGTTGGCAGCTGACACTCAGCACAGGTGGGGATGGGGGTCCGGGGCAGTAGGAGATCTGGCGGGTGCACACAGCCTCCACTACAACCCGACTCCCTGGTACTCTACAGACGGGGAAACTGAGGTCCCGAGAAGATAAATGACTTACCCAAGGTCACATAACTCGGTCCCTGAGTTTAGAGCTCTATTGTTAACAAGTCTCATATTTTCACCCACAGATCCTCAAAGCCAGAGCGTGTGCCCTGGTGGAATCTGTTTTTGTGTCCTTGCTCAGCAGAGCCAACAACTGCTGAACTTCGGGGCAGGATGCAAGATATCCCTTTAAAACTGGTGCCATATTGATTTTGTTTTCAGGACCTTGTCGTGGCTGCATCTATCCTGTACCCTGTAATGAATCGTTTTCCCTTTGTGCTTGTGCCTGGGGTGACTACATCGTGAAAGGGTATTTTTAAAGGAAAGCAAACAGTGGTGTCCTCTCCCATTTCCCTAATGGATGAAAATGCATTCTCAAATGAATATAAATGTTGGAATCATAGAATTTAGAACTGGAAAGGAAATATCAGAGATTATCTGGGGATGGGGGAGGGACAACATTTTTAGCACCCATGATAAGGCACCACCCACTTTTCTTCACCCACTTTTCCTTTGGCAGGTTTTGACCACACGCCTGCAGGTGTAAAGTGGCTCATCTCCCCCTCCCCTATTTTATTAATTAGACACGTAGCAAAGTAGGCAATAAAATGACATCCCAGGATTTCCTATGACATCACTTACAGCCTCTCAGAGGTTCTGATCAGCATGAGAAACTCTAAGCCACCACCTGAACTGGTATCATTCCATCTCAAAGCGAAGAAGCTTGACATTTTAATTAACTGGTGTGGTCTGGTCATGGGCAAATGTAAAATTCCCAGGGGGTGTTTTGAAATATGGAAACAGCTCTTGGGTCTCAGTTTCAGTCTTCAAATACCTCCGGGCATCTGGGAATGCCCAACTGGGACTCCATGAATACTTTCAGATTGCCAATGGGGAAACTGAGTCCCAGAGTGGGAAAGTGATTGTCCCAAGACCACATGACAAAGAAGACACAAAGATGAAACTTAAGGTCGGTCCTTTCCTCGGGGCGCAGTGGCACTCCACGTGGAAAGTTAGAGCAATGAGATAAGGAGTGAAGACACGCACTGCAAGCCAGACGGCCCTCTGCATACGGAAATGAGAGCCTTCCTTGAGTCCATCGTTTTGAAAGATTGCCCTGACAAGCAGAGGGACGTGAGAAGTCAGCAGGAGCATGGAAACACTCAGGACGCACAGCTTTTAATGAGGAGAACCGGGCATTTTTCTGTGGCTTCTCTTGAAGGTGATCCCTGCAGCACTGACGGATGATCCTTCCCCATTTTAATAGCAGTCTGGCGGTGATATCATAGCAAATAAATTTAAGTGACACGTTCCGTTCAGTTGCAGACTTTAAACCCTAACTAAGCACTGTATTTTTTTTTTCCCTGAAGATGTGACACACATCTGATTGACCTGCATTTCTGAGTCATATTTATAGGACAAAAGCTTTCTTGGCAGCAGCATGAGTCAGTTCAAGACTCACGGAGAGAGCAGCGAGCAAAGTTGGGTGCATGTGGCTTTCTGCATCCAGAAGGGCCGGACTCATTATTATTCTCCCTTGTTAATGCTTAGCTCACTGCCCCCTTGGCTCGGGCTACGCACCCGAGGTGTGTTCTCATTAAGGAGAGTTGCCTCCGCCAGCGCCAAGACTGCTAGGAAGACGCGGGGTCGTTTGAAGGGTGCCGCTGATTCGCTTCCTGTGGACCGCTCCTGCTGATTCTGAAATTCCATTAGAGTGCCTTAATTCAATTTCATTCATTGACATCCAAGCTGGAAGGGACTTGATAAAATATCTAAATTGATATCTTCATGGTAGGAGTGAGAAAACTAAGGCTCACACCAGGGGTATGTCTCACCTGCGGTCACACAGTTAATGACAGAGCCAGAATTAAGACCTAGAACCATTGGTTCTTCCTGGGGAGTCGGGGGGGGGCGGTTAATTTTGCCACATCCTGTAGCCTCAATGGAACAAAAATAAAATGGGCATCAGGCTGTGATGCGGACAACACAGCCACACAGCCGTCCTTTCAACACATACTTTGCTGAACACCTATTACGTGGGAGCCACAGTTCTGAGCACTGGGAACACGGTGATGAACATGATAAAGGCTTTGCTTCCATGAGCTTCTATTCTAGGGAGAGTGATGAACTGATAAACTAATAAACAGGTAAACAGACAACATCAAACACTTAGAAGTACTATAAATAAAACAAAACCACGAGGACTTAGAGAGAGAGAGAGAGAGAGATGGTTCTATGGAGATATTTTGGAGAGATTGGCCAGGAAAGACATCTCTGCAGAGATGTCTTTTGAACAGAGACAAAGTAATGATGTAAGTCCTATGGAGAGCACTCCAGGCAGAGTGGAGAGTAGGTGCAAAGGTCCTGGGGTGAGAATTAGCTTGATGTTCTCAAGGAACAGGAAGAAGGTCAATGTGACTAGAGTAGAAGGAATAAGGTATGAGTCTCAGGACATGAGGGGAGAGAAATAGGCATGGGCTAGATCTAATATAGAATCTTTTTAATTACACGTCATAACTGCACATATTTATGAGGTACACGTGATATTTAGATACACGTATGCAGTGTGTCATGATCAAATCAGGGTAACATATACAACACCTCAAACATATACCATCTCTTTCCTTGTGTTGGGAATATTCAAAATCCTCTTTTCTAGATATTTTGAAATGTATAACTGATTTTCAACAAAGGCATGAAGTGCATGCACTGGGGAAAGGACAGTCTCTTCGTTAAATGGTGCTGGGAAAATTGGATATCCATATGCAGAAATGAAACTAGGCCTCCATTACGATAAAGCATTTAGATTTCATTTGGAATTGACTGAGATGATCTGATTAACAGTTTCTAAAGGTTATGCTGGTTGTTACCTGGAGACAGGGGGTCCAGGGAGGAGGGTTTTACAGTAGTCCACGTGGCCACAGAGGTAACCACAAACTTGAAAGGATGACACGTGCTCAGATTCGGGTGTATCTTCAGTGCAAAGCTACCACTCTTGCTAGTGGATTGCATGAGAGTATGAAGGAAAGAAAGGAGGTAGGGATGCGTTCTGTAACTGCATAAATGGGATGTAATGCACTGAGGTCAAGAAATATGTTGAAGAAATGTTTTTTTTGTTGGAGGAGAGGATATGGAAACATGAGTTCTGTTTTGGATGTGTTAAGTCTGACATACTTAGTAAACAACCAAGTGGGGACAAAAGCAGGCAGTTGATATGTGGGTCTGGAGTTCAGAAGAGAGGATAGGCTGAAAAACAAATTTTTGTGTGTGTTTATTATTTAGGGCTTAGCAAACTACAACCTGCAGGTCAAATCTACCTGCCGCCTGTTTTTTGTAAGTAAAGTTTATTGGAACACAGCCACACTCATCTATTTATGCACCGTCTGTAGCTGCTTTTGCACTGCAGCAGCGGGAGTTGCAACAGAGACCGTCTGTCTCAAAAAACCTAGAGTATTTACCATTCTGTCCTTTTATGGAAAGTTTACTGGCTGCTGGCATAGTTCATATTTAAAGCTGTGAAAGTGGCCAGGTGTGGTGGCACATGTCTGCAGTCCCAGACACTCAGGAGGCTGAGGGCTCTCTTCCTGCCTTGCAAATGGCTGAGGCTGGGGGAATCGCTTGAGCCCAGGAGTTCTGGGCTGTAGTGCACTGTCCCTATTGGGTGTCTGCACTAAGTTGGGCATCAGTATGGTGACCTCCTGGGAGCAGGGAGCCACCAGGTTGCCCAAAGAGGGGCTACCCAACCCAGATTGGAACCACAGCAGGCCAGAACTCCCATGCTGTAGTGTGATAGTGCCTGTGAATAAACACTGCATTCCAGACTGGGCATCATAGCAAGACCCCATCAGTTAAAAAAATAAAAAATAAAAATAAAGCTATGAAAGTGGACAATAATACATAAAGAGTGAGAGTGTAGGGAAAACAATGACAAAGGACTGAGTGCTGGGGCATTTCTACATTTAGAGGACTGGAAGAGAGGGAGAGTCATCAAAGGAGATTGGACACAGTGGCCTGCAGGATAGGAGGAAATCAGGATAGTGTGGTATCCTGGAGTGATCAGGTATGTCAGCTGCTGTTGATATGCAGAGTGAGATGAGGTCTAAGATGCAGCCACTGACTTGGCAAGATGGCAGGCATCAGTGACCCTAAAAGAGGCCATTGTATTGGACTGGTAGGAATAAAAGCCCAACTCAAACTGTCCTAGAAATAAATTAAAGGTGAAGGAGTAGAGACAATGGGAGCAGATCCCACTAGTAATTTTGCTATAAATGGGAGCAGAGAAATGAAGGTGTGGCCAGAAAAGGATGTGGGGTCTAGAGAATTGTTCTTAATTTGGGAGACATTTCAGCATGGCTGTGTGCTGATAGCAGTGGTCCAGCAGAGGGGGAGAAATTGGTGACACAGGAGAGACAACAGATGTTGGAAGAAACAAAGTCCTTGAGTAGGAAAAAGGTTTCAGAACCCAGGCTTGGGCTGGGTAGGACAGCCCTAGATGGGACCAGTGCTATGATTTCAATGCTTGTGTCCCTCCAAAACTCATGTTGAAACTTATTCCCCAGTGCAACAGTGCTAAGAGGTGAGGCCTTTCACAAGGAGATTAGGCCATTGTGGCCCTGCCATTATAGATGGGATTAGGGTCTTATGGAAGGATTTGAGGGAGTGAGTTTGTCCTTTCATCTCTTCTGCCACCTGGGGACGCCACATTTGCCTTCTCCGGAGCAGACAGCATTCGAGGCGCCATCTTGGAAGCAGGTGCTGGGCCCTGACCCGACACTGAAACTGCCAGTGCCTTGATCACGGACTTCCCAGCCTCCCAAACTGTGAGAATCAATTTCTGTTCTTTACAGATTACCCAGTCTCAGCAGGAATTGACTAAGACAGCCAGGAATAATTCTTTCATTGTAACAGGATGGATGTGGATAGGTTGGTTGATTTTGAGGTAGAAAGATTTGGTAGGTTTTTTTTTTTCTTATTACTTCTGTGCTATTTTCTCAGGAAATAGGGGGTGAAGTCACTTCTACTTATATACCCAAGAGCCATGAAAACATATGTCCACGAAAAAACTTATACAGAAATGTTCATAGCAGCAGTTCTTATAAGAGCCAAAAAGCAGAAACAAGCCAAGTGTCCATGAGCTGATTAATGGGTAAATAACACGTGGTATATTCATGCAAGGGAATGTTATCTGGCAATAAAGAGGAACGAAGTACTGATACATGCCACAATGTAGATGAAACTTAAAAACGTGATGCTAAGTGAAAGAAGCTAGCCACCACTGAAGACCACATATTGTAACATTACACATATATGAAATGTCCAGAACAGGAAAATCTACAGAGACAGAAAGTATGTACAGTGATTGTCTAAGGTTGGAATAGAAGTTGGGAGGAAATAGGAAGTGGCTATTAATGGCTATGAAGTTTCTTTTTGGGTGATGCAAATGTTTTAAAACCAACTGCGGTGATGGTTGCACAACTCAGTGAATATACTAAAAACCATGGCACTTTATACTTCAAATGGATGGACTGTGTGGTTTGTAAATTATATCTCAATAAAGCTGTTAGAAAAATAAGAGGAGAAAACATCAGAGAAAACATTGTCTTAGTCAGCTTGGGCTGCCATAAAACATACTGTAGATGATGTGGCTTAAACAATAGAAATTTAGTTCTCACAGTTATGGAGGCTGGAAAGTCCTAGATAAAGGTGCTGGCTAATTTGGTCCCTGGGGAGGGCTCTCTTCCTGGCTTGCAAAAATGGCTGTCTTCTCACTGCGTACTCACCTGGACTTCCTTCCGTGCTCTGTGGAGAAAGAGAGAGCAGGTTTTCTGGTGTCTCTTCTAATCCGATGGACCAGGGCTCCAATTGCATCACCTCATCTAACCCTAGTTACCTCTTAAAGGCTCCTTCTCCAAATACCATCACATTGGTGATGTGGCGCATCCAAAAGTGGAGCATTTATTGCTGCTGACAAAAAGAGACATAGAGTATGCATTGGCTTTTGTTTCTGCCCTCTGAGAGAGAGCAGTTTGGTAGAGGAAGATCAGATAAACACACAGATGGTGCTAACTTGAGGACAAGGGTTCTAAGACTTGAAAATGCGTAAAAGGTTATATTGTGATCTGAATTGTGTCCTCCTTTATATGTTGAAGTCCTAACTCCTTGTGTTACTGTGTTTGGATATAGTGCTTTTAAAGAGGTAATTAAGTTACAGTGAGGTCAAATGGGAGAGCCCTAATCAAATGTGACTGGTGTCCCTGGGAGAAGTGGAAATTGGGACACATAGAGAGACACCATCAGTGCCTGTGCACAGAGGAAAGGCCACGTGAGGACACAGCGAGAGGGTGGACATCTGCGAGCCAAACAGAGAGGTCTCAGAAGAAACCAACCCTGTCGACACCTTGATCTCAGACCTCCAGCCTCCAGAACTGTGAAAAAATAAATTTCTGTTGTTTAAGCCACATAGTCTGTGTATTTTGTTATGGCAGTCCTAGTAAAGTCATACAAGTTACAAGGAGAGAGACATTTCATTTGGCTGGAGGTGTGAGATCCAGATAAGTTCTTCCTTAAGTATTTCAAAAACTTGGACCTGTGGGGACAGGTGACTAGAAGGGATATGACCCAAGGGCTCAAAAGATTTGCAATCGTGGTGCTTGCTGAGGGCCACAGGATCCAAAGGAGCCTTTCAGGATGGAGGTGGAGGGTATCACAGTCATGTGTGTGTGTGTGGTGTGTGCGTGCATGTGTGTGCACACGCATTTGTGTAGCAGAGCATTACAGAACAAAGACACAGAGACAGGAGAGCATGGAGTGGGTCTGGGGGGGCAGTTGGGAACATCAATGAGGAAGGAACCTTTCACTGTCAAAGGGTGCAAGAGACTAAGGGGAGGATGGGTCCATGCAAAGAGGGTCTATTTTGGACGGGGTACCTTAGGGAGAGGCAGAATGGGAAAGAGAAACTGATGGAACTAGTATCTGCCGAGCAGCATCTGTGTCCCAAACACAATGCTAGGACTTTTATGTGCATTATCCCAGCTCCTTCTTGCAATAGCTCTGTGAAAACCATGCCATTATCCCTACCCTGCAGATAGGAAAACAGGCTCAGAGAGGGGTAATCACATGCCCAAAGGCAAACAGCTAGTGGCCAGGTTGAGCTATGAATCCACATCTTCCTGCCTTATTTTTCCACTCCACCCCACCTCTGCAGTAATTGCTGAAAGGACAGATTGCCTGGCCAGATGGGCCATCTGCT
>CAUYRT010091593.1:0-13069 GCA_963574885.1 Lepilemur ruficaudatus | reverse complement strand
GGGACATGCTTGAAAAGTAGTTGGGGAGCAAAATTAGGGGTCTCAATAGGGGAAAGGAATTCCTCTAAAACTGATTTATGTGATTAACTGTACATCTTGGTAAATGCACTAAAAATCATTTAATTGTACACTTAAAATGGGGTAAAGGCATGATATGTAAAGTATACTTCAATAAAGAAAAAAAATAAAGAAGAACATCCTGTCACATGCTATAATGTGGATAAAGCTTGAGAATATTATGCTAAGCGAAATAAGCCGGTCACAAAAGACAAATAAAAAAAAAGAGTGGATAAACAAAATGTGAGATACACACACACACACACACACACACACACACACACACACACACACACAGAGACACATACACCATGGAGTACCAATCAACCATTAAAAAATTAAAAGAGACAAAATAATATCATTTGCAGCAACATGGAGTGAACTGAAGACCATTATCTTAGCTGAAGTATCTTAGGAATGGAAAAAAAGAACAAAACACCATATGTTCTCAATAATAAGTTGGAGCTAATAGATGTGCACAGATGGGCACAAAGTGTTATTAAAGGACATGAGAATCCAACATGGGGGGAAGGTGGGAAGGTGAGCATGGTGTAAAATTTTACCTAGTTGGTATAATGAACACTATTCTGGTTATGGGCACAACAACTGCCCTGACTTAAACATTACATAAAATATCCTTGTTTAAAAAAAAAAAAAAACACTTGCACACTCCTAATTAATATTGAGAAATAAAAAAATGGTTAAATATCATATATGACACAAATGGAAAAACACCCCATGTTTATGGACTGGTCTAATCAATATTGTTAATATGTCCTTACTGCCTAAAGTGGTTTAAATGATTCAACACAGCCCCCATCAAAATACCAACATCATATTTCACAGATCTAGAAAAAATAATTCTAAGCTTCATTTGGAAACAAAAATGAGTCCAAATAGCCAAAGCAATCTTAAGCAAAGAACAAATCTGGTGCCATCACATTTATTGACTTCACAGTTATACTACAAGGCTATAGTAACCAAAACATCATAATGTTGGTATAACATTAGAGACATAGACCATTGGAACTGAATAGGGAACCCAGAAATAAAACCATCTAGCTACAATCAACTGATATTTGATAGAGCAAACAATAGACATAGTGTAAGGAAGCCCTATTTAATAAATGGCACTGGGAAAACCAGACAGCCACATGCAGAAGAAAGAAATAAGACACCTCTTTCACACCTTATTCAAAAATTAATTCAACATGGATAAAAGATTTAAATGTAAGGCATGAAACCATAAAAGTTCTAGATGAAAATGTAGGAAAAACTCTTCTAGACATCGACTAAGGTGCAGAATTTATTAAAAAATGCTCAACATCTCTAATTATTAGAGATATGTAAATCAAAACCACAATGAGATATTATCTAACCCCAGTGAAATTGGCCTTTATAAAAAAAAACCCAAAACAACAAATCCTGGCAAGGATGTGGAGAGACAGGAACACTCTTACACTGCTGGTGGGATTGCGAATTAGTGCAACCTCTGTGGAAAAGAATTTGGAGATACCTCAAAGAGCTAAAAATAGAAATACTATTTGATCCAGCAATAGCACTATTAGGCATCTACCCAAAAGAGCAAAAGATATTCTATAATAAAGACATCTGCAGCCGAATGTTTATGGCAGCACAATTCACTATTGCAAGGATGTGGAAACAACCCAAGTGCCTGTCGATTCATGAGTGGATTATTAAAATTTGGTGTATGTATGCAATGGAATATTACTCAATTATAAGAAACAACAGCGATCTAGCACCTCTTATATTTTCCTGGATTGAGCTTGAGCCCATTATCTGAAGTGAGGTATCACAAGACCAGGAGAATAGGCTCCACTTGTACTCGCCATCAAATTGGTACTGACTGATTAACACTATGGTGCTCACATGGTAGTAATATTCTCCAGGGATTAGGGGGTTGGGAGGGGTAAACTCACAACTAAAGGGCACGGCGAACATTGTAGAGGGAAAGGGCATGCCTCTAACCCTCGCTAGTGTGAGGCAAAGACATAAAATGTAACCAAAATGTTTGTACCCTCATAATACCCTGAAATAAAAAAAAAATAATAAAAAATAAATAAATAAAAGGAAAGTTTATCTCTGTCACCTACCTAAAATAATAATAATAATAATTAAGATACCTTGATTCACAAGATGAAAGAGTGGTAAATAGAAATAAAGAGGCGACTACAGGAATCAGAAAAAGTCAGAGCTAAATTTTCAGATGAAAAATCTGTTTAGAAAAAAATTCTTAGCTGTGAGACTTATCACAGTCAAGGTCATAGGATTTATTTTACTTATTTATTTAACCATCTCCCTTAACTATATTACAGGCTTCATAGGGGAAGTTTCCTGTTGTGGATGTTGTTGTTTTTGCTTTGTATTTTTTATTTTCCACTGATAGCTCTAGCACCTGAAACTTTGGATGATGCATGGCATATGCTAAAAAACTACTGGTTAACCAAGAAATGAATAAATTAAAAATAATAATAAAAATTAGAAAAAGAATTTATAACTAAGACCCCAAAGACAAAGTTAGCAATAGCAAAAATAAATAAATGGTACTTAATGTAATTAAAAAAGCAAAGCAAAGCAAAAAATTAACAGAATAAATAACCTACAGAATGGTATAAAATGAATGCAAACTATACATACGACTCAGGACTGTTATCAAGAATTTATACAGAATTAAAACAAATCAGCAAGTAAAAACAAGCAACCCCGTTAAAAAGTGGGCAAAAGACATGAACGGAAGTTTAAGGAAGATAGACAAATGGCCAACAAACATGAAAAAATGCACAACATCACTAATTGTCAGGGAAATGAAAATTAAAACCACAATAAGATACCATTTTACCCCTGCCAGAATGGCCATTATTAAAAAGTCAAAAAACAATAGATCCTAGTGTGGATGCAGAGAGAAAGGAATGCTTATACACTGTTGGTGCAACTGTAAATTAGCACAACCTCTATAGAAAACATTATGGAGATTCCTTAGAGAGCTAAAATGGAGATTCCTACCATTTCACCCAGCAATCCCACTGCTGGGTATCAACCCAAAGGAAAAGAAGTCATTTAATCAAAAGACAGCTGCACTCAAATGTTTATCAGAGCACAATTCAGAATTGCAAAGATGTGAAATCAACCTTAGTGCCCATCAATTGACGAGTTGATACAGAAAACATGATGTATACACACACACACACACACACACACACACACACACACACACACACACACCATGAGTACTACTGGTATCTTACTCTTTTTATAGAAATGAAATAATGTCTTTCGCAGAAACTTGAATGGAACTGGAGACCATTATCTTAAGTGTTTCAGGAATGGATAAACAAACACCACATGTACTCTCTAATAATTGGGAACTAAATTAAAAACTTACCTATTAGGTACAATGAACACTATTCTGGTGATGGGCATATTTAAAAAAAAAACATTTTTACCCCTTTAATATTTTGAAATACAAAAAGTCAGATTGTGGTTGCCTAGGACCATAGGCATATGAGATATTTATAGATTTATAGCTAATGGGTGCTGGGTTTCTTTTTGGGGTAATCAAAATTTTCTATAACTGAATGTGATAATGTTTGCACAACTCCATGAGCATCCTATATCAAATCATGCAGTTCAAATGAGTGAATTATATGGTATGTTATTTTCCAATAAATCTGTTTTAAAAAGAAACAAAGAGAAACAAAATGGAGTTAATAATAAAGTTGTTCATTTTTATATTGATTCATGAAGACATAAAACTACAGAAGTTAATGTACTTAACATTAACTTTTATAGTCTAAAATTAATATCATTAATATAAATTGGGACAGAATAGTTTTTGTGGATGACATGGGTAAGTGTATTAGTTTCCTTATCACTCGAATGAAGATTATCAGTACAGAGTGACTAGAATGGGTAAGTTAAGAAATAATTTTTTAGGAATATTATATAATGCCAAAAATGCAATCATTTGTGGAGCTATATGTGATGGCATAATGAAATCACAAGAGGGCTACAAAGTGCTGGTTAGAGATAGTATTTTTTAAAAAAATAAACTATTTTTTTTCATATTTTATAGCAGAGATTGAGTTACATGTACATATCAATAGAAGTGTTAAGTATATTATTTAATATAGACAACAGTAACAACAGCAATAGTAATTAACAGAGATTACCTCTTGAGAGTGTGATTTTGAGTAGAGGATAAAGAATTATTTTTCATTGTATAGACTCTGGTACTACTTGATTTTTTCCCTTTCTTGCCTGCTGTCCTGCTTTTCCTCCATCTTGCCTGCCTTTCTTCCTTCTTTTTTTTTTTTTGTTCTATGTGCAGCATTATTTCTAAAATTAACAAATGATTAAGTATAACTATGATGACAAATATTGCATTTATATGAAATATTCAGTATAAGCATATTCATAGAAATAAAAAATAGACCAGTGGTTGCCTAGGGCTGTGGGTGGATCAGGGGTTTGGAGGTTGATGGCTTAGCAGTGCAGTATTTCCTTTGGAAGTAAGGCAAAACTAACATCAAAAAAATCTTCAAATGTAATGTTAAGTTAAAAAGGCAAGATATAGTAAAACATGCTCTCTTTAATCAAGTAAATATGCATAAGAAAATATTGGAAGGAAATACTTCAAAATATTAACTGTGGTATCTATGATTCCTACCATTTTGTTTGTTTTCAGTTTGTATTTGATTTTAAGATATTCTCCAAATGATCTACAAATGAGTTTTTTTCTATATTTCTATAGTTTTCAAAATGTAGTGCTGATTTTATGACTAAGCAAATTTACTGTTTATCATTGATTAATGTTCATTTGCTATAGTTTTGGGATTAGGAAGGTATATAATAAAATTAAAAGAAAATAGGGCTGAAGGTGGTTGACTTTGCTGATCTTCACAGGCTATTTACAACATTTTGGAGTAACTGTGTGAAAATGTGTCAATGATAAATTGGAAAATAATATGAGAATGTATCATTCACAATAGTAACTGAAATATATAAAAATATTTTTTTTAAATAAGAAAGGATTTGCTGAATAAAGAATATGCTGGACAAATAGAAAGCTACACAGTTTTACCCAGGGACTCAAAAGGACTTATCAATAAATTCAGAAACATACCAGGTTACTGTAATGAATGGCTTTGTAGATACAGGTAACTCATGTTTATTGAAGGTTAATCATCTGCCAGGCACTCAAATTAGCATCTCAAATTATGTGATAAATTTTTATATGTGTTCATTTAACATTCTATAGATAGTAATCTTATCCAAATTTATTTATACATCTAAATACAATCCCAAGGAAAATATGTTAAAAATGAATTTTAATATGACAAATTGGTACTAAATCTTACCTAGATTAAAACAAATATATATATATTTAAAATACTATTGAAAATATAAAAAATAGGGAGTTTTTCTATTATGCATTTATGCTTATTACAACATTAAAGTGGTCACGAGTGTACATAAGAAAGGCATTGCCAAACTTTTTCTGTAAAAGGATCCCATGATAATTATTTTTTGCTTTGCCAGTCATATGGTCAGTAACTGTCTTAACTACTCAACTCTACTGTTGTAGTGTGAAAGCAGCATTGAAAATACATTAAAAAATGGATATGGGGCTGTATTCAAATAAAACTTTATTTACAAAAACCAGTTGCAGGCAGGATTTTGCCTGCTGTCCACAAGGGTAATATGTGGAGCCCTGTATAAGAGCATAATATGTCATAAAAGTGGCATTTCAATTCTGTTTTTGAAACAGTTTATTCTATCATTGATATTGATATATGGCTGGCAAAAAACATGAGAAGAAATGAGGTAGATAAGCTCTATATATTATTCCACAAACACATTGTAGATATTGTATATTTAAATGTACAGTTTTAAAAAGCACTGGAAGAATATATACAGACGAATACATATATCCAGGTTTGAGGAAGGACTTCATAATCATGAGAAATGGCAAAAATTATAATAAAAATATTTATTTACTTTTACGTGTAAGGTAAAGGCACTTAAAAGAACACTCTAGAGAAATGCTTTGCCACATATGTGAGAAGCAAAAAGTTAATAGTCTTTTATATAAAGAGGAAAGCATACATGGACATATTACTGTAGATATAAAAGAGGATATGAGCAGAAAATTAAAATACAGAGAGTTAATCAATATTTTAAAACAAAATTCAGTCTTAATAATAAAGAAATGCAAATTAAAACAACAGAATACTATTTTCACTTATAAGATTCACAAAAAATTTAAAATGATAATGCCTATGTTGTTAAAATATTACTTTCACTTTCTTCCTTCAAAAGCAGTTACTTTCTTAACACAACTTTGAGGATTATAAATTGGCATAAAATTTCTTGAGGGTATTTTGCCAATGCATATATTAAAAAATTAATATCTGCATAAATTTTACCTAGTAATCCTCCTTATAGAAATATATGCTAATCACAGAAACTTGTAAAAACTTCACTCCAAGATGTTCATCACAGAGTTGTTTATGATCATGAAAAACTGGAGCCCATATAAATGTCAAACAGTAGGTAGTCAATTATATAACATGTGAGACATTTATAGAATGTCGTATCATGAAGCCTTTAAAAATGCCATGTTTTCCAAGAGCAATGTTTATGATACAGTAAGGGGAAAAGACAGCATACAAACAAGCATGTAAATCTGATTTCAACAATATAATAAGAATGTAAGGACATACGCTGAAAATGTTAACAGCCTTCATGTTTATGTATTGGGAATATGGGCAACATTAATTTTCTTTATATTGTCCTGCATTTTTCTAAATATTCTATAATGAGCACAAATTACCTTATCAGAAAAAAAGAAACAGAAAAGTTGCTTTAAGGAAATAGAAGTTTGAATAAAAAGCAATAGTTCGGCCATCAAAATTATTTACAGAAGAATATCTACTGAGCATCAAATATGTTTTCCCCATAATCACTAATAAAAGATGGTATCAAACAGATGCATAATATGATCATTTTTTGTAAAAAAAAATACATGCAGAAAAAATGATTTTCCATAAATACAAAGCAGTGTAACAAATTATTCCTGGGTGAAAAGACTATGAATGATTTTTCTTTTCGTTTTCCTTTCTGTTCTCTAAATTTGGCAAAATGAATTGGTATTTCTCTTATGGGAAGAAAATAAGTTTCGAATAAATATAAAATGCATTATTTTATGAGTTTTAATTAAATCTAAACATGAAATAGTGGGTTAAATTTTAACAGAGAAAAAATTTAGGGGACTCATTGATACTTACCTTCTCGCTCTGTTTCTCTCATCTTAGTCAGTTCAGTTTTCAATCTGAGATAAGGCATACGACTAAACAGCACTAGCTCTTTCAATGCAAAACCTGAAGTAAACTTAAAAGTTAATTGTATAGATCTCAAAGTGCTTACTCATAGGATACAAACTGCAGTTTAAAATAGAATAATCCAAGGTATGTGGTGGTAGAGGAATAAAAAATAAAATAAAAACACACAAAAAACGCATAACAAAACAAAACAGATTCTCAGTATCCAATCATGGATTTGACAAAAAAGCAATGATGGACTGGGGTTAAAAAAAATTACATATACCTTCATAATGTACTCTGCAAATGGGAAGACAGTGAAAATCTAACAATTTATAAACAAAGATGCCTTAATATGTATGTAAAGAAGTGGGAATATATTTCAGGGAGCATGATTTTTAAATCTAAATATTAATTCTAGACCCTTCACATGAACTGACATATCTAAATAATAGGGATTCCATATGTCAGGTATGAAAAAACTAGAACATTTCTCTTAGAAATTTTCTAATAACCTTAATACTGAATGGATAATAATATGAAAATGTCATGTTGACTGTTATGAATTAAAATAAATTTCATACAGAGGCACTCATAAAATATATCTTCAAATCTCATTTGTTCATATTTACCAATCATTGTCTTTTCATGTTTGCAATAGCATAATACACTGCAAATGGTTATTAATGTGGTTATTTTAATTTAGAAAAACGCCCAGTCTCTTTTCTCCCTCTTAATTTCCTTCTTCTCTAACTCAGTCAGCTCAGGAAAATGTGTTCCTCATGTAACATAACCCACAGTAAGTAAAAACTTGCAAAGTTTATGGCCATGAATGTAAGTTATCATTTTATGAAGAGTCTTCTTCATCTAGGAACTCTGATAAAGAGTTCAGGTAATTTCTATTAATAATCACTGCACATACTTTATTATTGCTGGCTTTATTTTAAAGTGCCTTGTTTTCTTGTATAATTTATTATTATTGTGCTTTTCTTATTGCCACTGAGTAGTTATTTTTGTTTTGTTTTCCCAGGTCCTAATATCACCATTCCCTTCTCCTGAAAAGATTTGCTCTTACTTCTGCCAAGTACTTGGATAATTACTGGGTGTGAAGTCATTTGACATTTTCACCTAAAGTGGGGAAGGACCATATTACATCCCCCCTTTAAATGGATCTTATCCCTGAATTCATTGCTGCATAAGGTGTGTGATACAGGTTAAAGTTTATTTTGCCTGTGAATGTATAATTGCACCAGCACCATTTGTTGAAAAGACTATATTTCCTTCATTTACTTGCTTTTGCACCATTGTGAAAAATCAGTTGGCCAGAGTTGTGTAGGCTTGCTTCTGGATTGTCTGTCTTATTCCACTGATCTATGCGTTTTTGTTCCTACACCAATACCACATAATTTTGATAACTGTAGTGATGTAACAAGCCTTCAATTTGGATAGACTCCACACATTTTATTCTTCTTTTTCAAAATTATTCTATGTTAGTTGTTTTTCCTTTCCATAAACATTTAAAATAATCTGGTGTATATCTACAGAAAAATTATTTTGAGTGGAAATACGAAAAAAAATTTGAGTTAAACTTGTAATCAACTTGGGAGAATTGACATACTTGTTATGTAGATACTTCTAATCCATAAACATGTTATGTCTCTCCATTCATTTAGATCTTTAATTACTTTCATAAGCAATTTAAAAATTTCAACATACAGATTCTATACATTTCTTGTTAGAGTCACACGTAAGTATTTCATGTCTGAGTGCTTCTTTTTTTAACAATTTTATTTGGATATAATGTGCAATAAACTGCACATATTTAAGGTATACAACATAAGTTTTGACCTTCGTGTACTCCAATGGAACCAGGAGCACATTCAAGACAGTGAACATAGCCATCATACCCCAAAGTTTCCTCATACCCTTTTGTAGTCCCTTCTGCTGCTCCTCATTGCCCTTTAGTTTCCCCAGGCAACTACTGTTTTACTCTCTGTCACCTAGATTAGTTTATATTTTCCAGAATTCTATATAAATGGAATCATGTAGAATATATTTGTTTTTATCTATCTTCTTTCATTCAGAATAATTATTTTGAAATTTGTACATGTTGTGTGCATCAGCTTTTTGTTTTACAAATTTATTGAAGTATAATTTACATTCCATGCCATTATTCCATTTTAAGTGAACAGATTTTTAGTAAATTTACCAAGTTGTACAGCTATTCACATAAATCAGTTTTAGAAGATTTCCTTCCCCCTTATTGATGGCATTTTATTTTTAATTTCAGTGTTCACATGTTCATTCCTAGTATATGGAAACACAACTGATCTTTATGTGTGTATCTTATATCCTGTGATCTTGTTGAATTCAATAATTAGTTCTAGGAGGATTTTTTGTTTTTGTTTTTTGTTAGCTTTTGTTTTGTCTTGTGTTGTTTTTAGATTCCTTGAGGTTATTTATGTAGACAATCATATCACCTGAACATAGAGATAGTTATATTTCTCGTTTCTGGATCTCCATGTCCTCCCTTTTTTATTTCTTCCTTATGGCACTGACTAAAATTCCCAACACTGTGTTAAACTTAAGTTGTGAGAGTGGACGTCTTTGCCTAGTCTCCAACTTTATGGGAGCAGCATTGACTCTTTCCCCATTTAGTACAATATTGGTTATAGGATTTCTTTTAGATACTTTTTGTCAGGGTGATAAACTTCCTTTCTATTCTTATTTTCTGAGAATTTTTATAATTAATGGGTATTGAGTTATGACAGCTGCCTTTTCTACATCAATTGATATGCTTATGTGATTTTTATTCTTTAGCATGTTAATGTAGTAAATTATATTGGTTGATTTGAATGTGAAACAGGCCTTGCATCCCTGAAATAAACTCCATTTAGTCATACAAAATAACTATTTGTATGTGATTCAATTCTATTTGCTCATATTTTGTTAAGGATGTTCACGAAGTATATTGGTGTGTAGGTTTTCTTTTCTGTGTGTGTGCTCTCTTTTTCTGGTTTTGGTATCAGGATAATACTACCCTCACAGAATAAATTACAACATGATGCATCCTATTATATTTTCAGGAAAGAGATTGTGTAGAAGCAGTGATAATTTTTTTTTTTTAGTGAACAGTTAAATGATTTTTAGTAAATTTACCAAGTTGTACAGCTATTCACATAAATCAGCTTTACAAGATTTCCTCCCCCCTATTAAATCCACTAATTCCCATCCCCAACTACATTTCAAGCATGCCCCTCCCCATCACAATGCTCTCCACATCCCTCAGATATGGGTCTACCCCCCAACCCCTGAATCCCTGGTGGGCACCAACACCATTTGAGCACCATAGTGTTAATCAGTCAGTACCAATTTGATGGTGAATACATGTGGAGCCCATTCTTTTGGTCTTGTGTCACCTCACTTCGAATAATGGGCTCAAGCTCAATCCAGGATAATATAAGTGGTGATAGCTCACTGTCATTTCTTAAAATTGAGTAGTATTCCATTGTAAACATATACCAAATTTTAATAATGCACTTATGAATTGATGGGCACTTGGGTTGTTTCCATGACCTAGCAATAGTGAATTGTGCAGCCACAAACATTCGGGTGCAGATGTCTTTATTATAGAATGTCTTATGTTCTTTTGGGTATATGCCTAATAATGCTATTGCTGGATTGAATGATAATTCTATTTTTAGTTCTTTGAGAAATTTGGGTTTGGAGATTTCTTTTTTTAAGAATTTTAAGTTTTAAATTCAATGTTCATCTTAGTTATAATATTATTAAATTATCTATTTCATATTAGATAAGTTGTATTAGTTTGTATTTCTTGATTAATTGGCCCAGACCTCCTAAGTTGTCAAATTTACACGTGTAGAGTTATCCATAGGAATCCCTAATTTTCCTTTTGATATCTGCAGAATTTGATTTGGTATCCTTTGCTTTATGTGTAATAGTGGTAATTTGTTTCATTTACTTTGAAAGAATTACTACAGTTTAATTTAATTAATTTATTTTTTTCAAATGACCAGTTCTTGGTTTTACTGGTTCTCCTTACTATTATGTCCCTTTCTCCTCCATAATTTGAAATATAATTATCCAAAATATTACCTCTACATAAATATAGATTCATAGTCTACATGGTTGCAATTTTTGCTTCAAACATAAAACATAATTTATAAATTTCAAAATGATAAAAAGTCTATTTACCCTATTTTTGTTTTATTTATTTATTATTATTATTATTTTAGAAACAGGACTGCTATCTCTAGCCTTATGCAAAAATTAATTCATGATGGATAAAAGACGTAAATGTAAGGCATGAAACCATAAAAATTCTAGAAGAAAATGTAGGAAAAACTCTTCTAGACATCACCCTAGGCAAAGAATTTATGCCTAAGACTGCAAAGGCAAATACAGCAACAACAAAAATAAAGAAATGAGACTTGATTAAATTAAAAAGCTTCTGCACAGCAAAGGAAATAATCAACAGAGTAAATATACAAACTACAGAATGGGAGAAAATATTCACAAACTATACATGTGATAAAGGGCTAATATCCAGAATCTACAAATAACTCAAATCAGCAAGAGAAAACCAAACAACACCATTAAAAAGTGGGCAGAAGACATGAATACAAGTTTTCAAAAGAAGACAGACAAATAGCCAACAAACATATGAAGAAACAGTCAACATCACTAATCATCAGGGAAATATAAATTAAAATCACAATGAGCTATCACCTTACCCCATCAACTCAAGGAATTTAAAAAAGAATAAAGCCCAAAGATAGCAGAAATAAGGAAATAATAAAAATTGAAGCACAAACAAGCAAAATGGAAAATAGAAACAATATAGAACAAAAACAATGAAACTAAAAGTTGCTTTTTAAAAAAGATTAAAAAAATTGGCAAACTTTAGGTAGACTAAGATAAAAAGAGAGAAAACCCAAGTAAATAATATCAGAAATGAAAGAGGAGACATTACAACCCATGCCATAGAAATAAAAAGGATTATAAGAGACTCATATGAGCAATTATATGCCAATAAATTAGAAAACCTAAAAGAAATGGGTAAATTTCTAGAAGCATAAAAACTATCAAGACTGAATTGTGAAAAATAAAAATCAGAGCAGATCAGTAACAAAGAAGGACTTCGAATCCATAATCAGAAATCTTTCAACAAAGTACAGCCCAGGACTAAATGGCTTCACCGTTGAATTTTACCAAACATTTAAAGAATTAATGTCAATCCTTCTCAAACTCTTCAAAAATATTAAACATACTACAAATACGTATGCAGTGCATGGTAATTTAGACCACTTATGACTCAGCTCAAGTCAAAAATCAATACATTTCATCAGTTATTGGTGAGTTTTTAGTTTATAGTCTTTTTTGTGGTGGTTGTTGTTTAAAAGCAGCATTTTCTAAATGTAGGCCTACACAAATCTATTCAGTTTAACTCACACATATTTTTATGATGAATTTTTAGCCTATTACTATACACAAATTATATATTTTTGACTTTAATTCTATTACCTAAGATTAAGATCTTACTCTATATCTATCATCCACTTATTTGAATCATAACATTTATTACATATTATAGATAACACCTGTTCATTTGTTGCTCTTCCCAACAAGTTATAAGATTCTTGATGACAAGG
>CAUYRT010091592.1:0-27985 GCA_963574885.1 Lepilemur ruficaudatus | reverse complement strand
ATCCTATTATGCTTAGACTACCTGGCCCATGGGCTGGGTGATTCCCTGTATTCTTTTGCGGACTAGTAGGGCATTTCTCCTTCTTTCCAGTTGCTGGGGCAGGATTAAAGTGGGGCGGCCCCAAATGGGGAAACTGCCCTTGTTCTCCTTCCCCAGGTGGGCAATTGCTCCAGGCAGCATCAAGGCGAGGTGTTTGCTTTTGTGCCTAGAATAGCCAGATTTGCCTTATTATCTGCTTAACAGTATGAGCTAAAATGAAATCTTAAGCCCTCCAGCAGACTGAATAGACCCCTCTCTTGTCCAGTATGACCCCAGATAACCTTAAAGCTGAGTTGTCAGCCAGGAGAAGGGAGGTCTCGCAGGACTTGTCATTCCCTTTCCCTTTTGGAGTTACTCTTTGTAACAATGTGATACTAAGTCTTTAACAGGCCTAAGGTCATGAAAGACAAAGCTTAACCCACACCTGCAGGCTGTGAATTTACTTAACACATCACTTAAGCTTCTGTAAATATCCAGTGGTTTGTCCCTGATTAACAGGCATCCTTATCTTAAAACATTCCAAGCCTTTAGACAAAGCTTCATTTCTTTAACTAATTACAAATTAAAGACTCTTTAAGCCCTCCTATAACCTGTAAGTCCCCCACTTAGTGATGTCCCAACTTTTCAGACCAGACCAGTGTTCAACCTCCACCTGTTGATTTAGAATCTTATGTGAAATTTCTCTCTCCATGAATGTATGAAACTAAAGAGTAACCCAGTTGCCGGGGGAAAGTTTGCTAAGGACCTCTTGAGGCCAAGTGCTGCTGGCTGGTCACCTATAAGTGGCTTAAAGTAAACCTCTTTAAATTATTTTACAGAGTTTGTTTGCTTGTTTGTTTTTCCCCATTAATAGTAGTGTTCCTCACAATTGGTATTTGTATACTAATGTAACACAGGACAACTTAATTAATAATAATGGGATTTCGTATAATTTTTATTACTATCAAAAGTTATAGCAAGTAAAAAAATCCTCCATTTTTCTTTCTCTCTCTCTCCTTCTCTTCTTCTTTCTTTTCTAAATTGTGCTTCCTATTAGACCATAGAAGCATTGAAGTAGTGTGAGGAAAAATCACACATCAGATAATTACAAAATATTGGTCATAATTCATATTATATTCCAGACCAATTTGGTTTAAAAGCATGCTACAAACTTAGAGACACTTACAATTGAGAAGCAAACAGATCCAGCTACGGTAGAACTTCTTATGCCTTTAAAAGGAAGGTATAAATGTTGAATTTCAAATATTAAATGGTAATGACAATCTTTGTAGTAAGTCAGGCATACTTACTTAAAATGTTAAAAATTTGGTGAATTTCAGTAGTGGGCATTTACAAGAAACACTTGAAATCATGTAATAACATTGTTGTGGTCTCTGGTGTTCTGAAACTTGAATATAGTTGAGAATCTCTGAGAATGAGGGAGTTGCTCCCATAACAAACTCTGTCCCTAAAACCATGGAGAAAGAGGTTTGCAAGACCAAGGCACATGTTTAGGGAGTGAGCTCAGTAGCTAAACTTATGTATATTGCTAGTCTACTACTACAGTAGTACAGTCTACTACTGTGTCAGTAGTAAAGGTAGAATATGATGAGGAGAACAACAATCACTTGTTTTCACAAGGAATTATGACAAAGACCCATTGTTTCAGTAAAAGATTTTAACAAAATCATAATGAATAATGCCTAATTCAATAATTTCTATTTGATTATAAGCACTGATAATTCAGAAATTGAAAGTGAAATAAATTTTCTTTCAAACATGTTTAGACATTATTTAAATGAAAATATAATTGAGAATAATGGCAATAACAAAGGAAAAAGTCATGTAAGAAAGCACTAGGTGGCTGGTAGGAAAAAGACAATGCAAGTTAAAATATAGGTTCTTCTTTTCTTCTCCCTGATATTTCTTTTTTTTTTTATCTGATAATTCTATTCCCAATTCCTACATCAATGTGCCTATGAAAAACCTCTCAATAAATATTTATATGTTATGCCCTAGTAGTTCCATTAATATTCTACCTAATATTTCAAGAAAAATTAGAATGATTTAGAGGTCACCGCCCCTGATGCAGAGGCAGATGCTAGAGAGGACAGGGCTGCCGTCCAGGGTCCAGAGGGTGTGGCTGTCGGATGCATCGCAGAGGGAGGAGCATCAAACCACAGAGGATTATTTTCAGACATTGAAACTTAATTCAATTTGTCCTGTTAGCTTTAACTTGTTTAGAACATACAACCACTTTATTTCTTCTAATTTCTCCCCACGGGAATAAGGATGCCTATCTTATGACTGTCCCATCATTGTATTTTTATTTTGAAAGCAATTGTAACTTGTTTTCTTTTTCACAAGTCCACAGGTGAGTGGAGAAGTATTTTGCACCAGACTAGACCCTACCCAGACACTCACCCATATTTAGTTGAGATGATAAGTACTGGGACCTTTTCAGTTGATTACATTTAGATGATATTTTGGATTTAGATTTGATGCTGAGTTAAGAGTTTTGGGGATTTTAGGATTAGGTGAATGTATTTTACATGTGAGAAACACATGAAATTTAGGGAGCCTGAGGACAGACTCTGATGGATTGAATTTTGTCCCCCAAAATATATATTGATATACTAATCCTCAGTACCTTTTATTTTGACTTTGTTTGAAAATAGGGCCTGTGCAGATGTAAATAATTAAAGATGTCAAGATGAACTCATACTAGGTTTAGGGAGGTCCCTAAGTCCAGTGATTTGTGTCTTTATACACTAGCACCAATTGTTAAATAAGCCATTATTTTCCATCTAAATTGAAGTGCCACTTCCATCATGTATTAAGTTTTCCTATGTGTCAGGGTGGCAGTCTGCCCTCAGTTCTTAGTGTGCTCTTGGCCAAAGAATGACCAGACACACCAAAGTGTCAAGACCAGGCTATTATCCTTGTCCTCTGACTCTTTGCTTGGAAAAATCACCAGCAAGGCCAATGCTACGGAATAACCTGAGACATGAAGAAGTTTCACAAGAGCAGCTCTTTATGGGAAAACAAAAGGGGTCTGTCTCTGAGAGAGGAGGGAGACAGATAGACTTACTCACTGTTTGTCTGACTGACCCGCTCTCTCTTTGAATTCTCAGATTGTTTCCTTTTATTAGCTCGGTCTAGGGGAGTGCTCTCGGGAGGTGTGGGATGTTATCAAATGATCAACAGTTGTCCACAAAATTCCTTTTTTTCCCCTCTAAAATTCAGATGTTAGAATCAAAATTCCATCTACATATATGAGCTCCCTCTACAAAAGCCCACTTAGGCGAGGGGATGAACCATAATGCAGATTCAAGCTAATAGCATAATAATTACCCTTAGGTTACTCTAGGTCACTTTCTAAATCCTATAATACCTGGGCTGGGGAATTCCTAGATTTATAAAGCATTCCCTCCTTCCCCAGGAGTAGCAGTTGCTCCAGATAGGATTAAGGCTGGGGCAACACCAAAATGGAATGCCCGCCCTTATCCTTTTTCTTAGGTGCAGCAGTTGCTGGAGATAGCACCAAAGCAGGGCACCTTTGTCCCTAGAAGAGCCAGAGATCCTAACTATCTACCTAACATACGTTCTTGGATATGTTAATGGACTCTCTAGTCTAGTCTGCTGATTAACTTGTCTGTTATTTTGCCAAAACCATAGTATTTGTAAAGGCCATATATATGTTAATAATGTGTAATATCTGAGCAGGCAAGTTCTCCCGAAACAGTCTCTGTTTTTACATTATTCTTGGCTGCTTCAGGTATTTATTTACCATTTTTGTATCAAACTCATTTTTCCAAACTCCAAAAGTAGACTTCAATGAGATTTGTATTTACTTATTTATTTTATATATATATTTTTTATTTCAGGAAATTATGAGAGTACAAACATTTTGGTTACGTTTTATATCTTTGCCTCTCCCGAGCAAGGGTTAGAGGTATGCCCCTCCCCTCTACAATGCTCACTGCATCCCTCACTTGTGAGTCTACCCCCAAATTAAAAACAAACGTATGTTAATTTGGCAAAGATTGACATTATATGACACCCATTCTTATTTAGAAAAATGTACTTTTAATTTATTCATGCTTTATATATGATTAGAGCATTTGCTTTTTTGTAAGTCACATGCACTTTTAAAAAATTTTTCATAGGCTTTTTATAGCTTTCCTATTATAAATTATATACTTATACATATTTATGTATAAATGTACATGAAGATATAGAAATGCTATATACAATATTCACTTTCTATTTATAACTAGGAAAAGCAAGCAAATAGAGTGATTTTGGAAACTTCAGCTTGCTTTATTTACCAAACTATTAATAATTAATAGTAAAATCATTACTATTCACTAAAAGGTAATAAAAATCACTTTGTATTCAGATACACAATCAAATCATCTATGAAATGGAATGTAATTATGTCTTTTCATTCCCTATTGATAATATTTTCTGTAGTATTTTTTCCAGAAACCCTAAAATATTTAATGTCACTCAAAGCAAAAGTCATCTTTGTCTACTTCATTATGTAAAAAATGTTTCAGCAAGAAATTATTCAATAATTTATTTGAGGAGAAAGATTTTATAAATGTCCTTCAACCTATTCGCATTTGTAGTCAGTTGAATATTGTCATATACTCGCATTTTTCCTCTTTTCTTTCTGAATATAACTATCTATGTGGATTTCTTAATGTTGAATTTATGAATTTCTGAAATAAGCCTTGGTTGAATTGCTAATTATTAGATCTGTTATTACTTGTGCTAATAAAATGTTTGAATCATTATACATAAAATATATCCTTCACATTTACATTTTGGTAATATCCTCTTTAAGAGGTTTCAGTATGGTGGTTGTACTGGATTCATTATTTTAAGGTAAATTAGAAAATCAAGAAATCCTACATAGTGTCCTCTAAATGCAGCCTCAAGCTTATGGTTCAAAATGCATGCTAAAACAGTAGCCACTGATACACAACCAAACTAGAGGAAAATGGAAATAAGAGAAAGGAATCCCCCTCTATTTAAGTTCCTCACTCCCACATAATTGCACAAGACTCACACACCTTTATTACCCAGAATTTAGTGACATGGTCATAACAAATGCTAAGGAGGCAGCATAACGTGGCTCTTATTAAGTGACCATACGTCCAGCTAAAATATTAGTACTTCTATTATTAAGAAATTAGCCAACATTCTCTGTCATAGTGCTTTTCTTTAACCTTCAAAAGTCCATGTGCATTTTTCTTCCCACATCTAGAATACACCCAGCCATTTTCCACAGAAGATGGTGACAAACTTACATGTACATTCTGCATCCTAGTCAAATCTTAGGCTCTCTGGGTGATGTGCAGCTCCCAGTGTTTTCTGGATATAGATCCTGTGTCGCTGGAGACCTCTAACTAAAAGATATGTCTTGTAACACCAGCATCAATGCACTTCCTATAAATTGAAGTTGTATGTGGAAGGTTGATAAGACCCAAGTTTAATCTTACCCTGGAAACACAATTGCATAAGTGTTTTTGTATATGCATCAAGAAAGTATAATTATTATGATACTCTGTTGTTTATAATTTTATGATGATGTTAGCTATTGGGGAGATCCCTTAACTTATTAGAAGATTAAAATGGTCATATTTTAAGTTAATCATTCATTTTCAATTAGAGTCACGCACTGCATACTGACGTTTTGGTCAATGACAGACCACATATACCACGATGGTTTAATAAGATTAAAATAGAGCTGAAAAATTCCTATTGCCTGGTGAGTTCACAGCACAACTTACTATTCATGTGTCTCTAGTGACACTGGTATAAACAAACCTACTATGTCGCCAGTTGTATATAAATATAGCACATATAACTTTTTATGGTACCTAATACATGATGACAATAAACAATTATGTTACTGGTTCATGAATTTACTATACTATATATTTTTTTCTTTGTATAAATTTAGGGGGTACAAGTGTAATTTTGTTACATGCATAGATTGCCTAGTGGTCAAATCAGGACTTGTAAGGTATCCATCACCCAAGTAATGTAACATTGTACCCATTAAGCAATCTCTCATCACCCACTCCCCCGCTTGTACCCTTCTGAGTATCCAGTGTCTATCATTCCACACTCTATGTCCATTGGCATATGTTATTAACTCCTACTTATAAGTGACACGTGCTATGTTTGACTTCCTGGTTCTGAATTGTTTCACTTAAGATAATGGCCTCCAGTTCCATCCCTGTTACTGTGAAAGATGTGATTTTTCTTTTTTTAATGGCTGCATAGTATTCTGTTGTGTATATGTACCACATTTTCTTTATTCAATCATCCACTGATGGACATTGAGGTTCATTCCATATATTTGCTATTATGAATAGTACAATAAACATGCAAGTATGTTATATACTTTTTATCATTATTTTGAAGTGTACTCCCTCTACTTATTAAAAATCAAGTTAATTGCAAAACAGTCTCAGATAGGTTCTTCAGGAGATATTCCATAATAGACATTGTTATCAAAGGTGATGACGGCTCCAAGCATGTTATTGCCCGTGAAGATCTTCTGGTGGTATAAGACGTGAAGGTGGAAGGAAGATTGTGGTACTGATGATCTTGATCCTGTTTAGGCCTATGCCAATGTGCATGTGTTTGTGGCTTAGTTTATAACAAAAACACTTTTAAAAAAAGATGAAAATGTAAAACTAGAAAAAGTTTTTAGAATAAAGATGTAAAGAAAGAAAATATTTTCTACAGATATAAAATGAGTTTAAGTGTTATTACAAAAGAGTCAAAAAGTTAAAAAAGATTTGTAAATTTTCAAAGTAAATAGTTACAGTAGCTAAGATTAATTTACTATTTAAGAAAGAAAATTTATTTTTATTGAAATTCTTCAAATTCAGTGGTACATCTCTTAACAATGAGGATACAGTCTGAGAAATCTGTTACACTATTTAGTTGTGCAAATATCTTAGTGTATACCTATGGTAACCTAGATGTTACAGCCTATTGTGCATTTAGGCTACAAAAATATAGCCTAATTCTCCTAGGCTACAGAGCTGTGAAACATGTTACTATATGAATACTGCAGGTAATTACAACAAAATGGTAAGTATTTATGTACTTAAACATATCTAAACATTGAGAAAAGTATTGTAAAATACAGCATAATAGGTAAAAAATGGTACACCTAAATTACTGTGAATGGAGTTTTGACTGAAAATTACTCTGGGTAAGTCAGTGAGGGAGTGATTAGTGAATGTGAAGGTGTAAGACATTGCTATACACTACTGTGGATTTAAAAAACCCAGTATACTTAGGCTAAATTAATTTTTCTTTCTTTCTTCAGGAAGGAAGCATTCCTTCCAAATTTGAACTTACGTTATTATAGAATTTTTCAAAAAAATGAGTTGTTATATATCTTATTATTTTTCTAGATTTGGATGCATAATTTTAAAGTTTTAGCCTCTCTGATATTACACAAAGACTTATATCTTATAAGTCTTATATGATATATCTTATATCTTATATATATCTTATATCTTCTTTTATACTTTTCCAACTTGAAAAATAGTGTATCTTTTCCATTTTGAATATATACTTTAAAATAATAATCCCATTTTTAATATGACTAATTATCACTTAATAAAAAGTCCATCTTTCCTGTTTGACTTCAGTTGTTTTCTTGTTTTGTTTTGTTTTCTATAGATTCAGGGTATACAGGTGCAGTTTTGTTAAATGGATATATTGTGTAGTGGTGAAGTCTGGGCTTTCAGTGCACCCATCAACTGAATAATATACATTTTACCCAACAGGTAATTTTTCCACTCCACTCTGACCCTCTGACCTTCTGGAGTCCCCAGTGTCTATTATTCCACTCTGCATGTTTATGTATACCCCTTGTTTATTGTTATGTTGTTCCCACTTATAAGTTGAGAATGTGCAGTATTTGTTTTCCAATTATCCTTTCATGATAAAAACCTTCAACACACAAGGTAGAAAAAATATACTCCCAAATTATAAAAGCCATATATGACAAACACACATACTGAATGGGGAAAAGTTGAAAGCATTCCCTCTAATAACTGGAACAAGGCAGGAATACCCACTTTCACCACTTCTACCTAACATAATACTGGAAGATTTTAGCTATTTTTTTTTTTGAGACAAAGTCTCACTCTGTTGCCTGGCTAGAGTGCCGTGGCGTCAGCCTAGCTCACAGCAACCTCAAACTCCTGGAGCTCAAGCGATCTTCCTGCCTCAGCCTCCCTAGTAACTGGGACTACAGGCATGTGCCACCATGTCCAGCTAATTTTTTCTATTTTTTGTAGAGACGGGGTCTCGCTCTTGCTCAGTCTGGTCTCCAACTCCTGAGCTCAAAGGATCCGCCTGCCTGGGCCTCCCAGAGTGCTAGGATTACAGGCGTGAGCCACCGCGCCAGGCCTGATTTTAGCTATTTTTAAATGAACTTTGTAAATAGCTATCCTATCTTCATAGAAACACCAGCTGACATTTTTATTGGCACTGCACTCAATTAATAAAATCAACTAGCACTGACATACCTAAGGTGTTGAGTTTTCAAGCAAAATCGTGTGTGTCTTCAATTATTCAGGTCTAATCCATTCCTTTTAATTATAGAGTTTACCATATATATTTTGGAGATTTCCCATCAGACTTACAACTTAGTATATTATTTCCTCATTTTTTATAAAATAATAATGTTTTCCCTGTATTACATATTATGTCTTACTTTTTGATTTTTTACTTTTATATTTGTATGCTATCAATTTTTGTATGTTAAGTATGTAGCCTATTCTTTTACTAAATTAAGTAGGTATTATAATAATTTTATATTATAATACTTCTTTGGAGTTTTCCAGATACATATTCCTTTATAATGAAAGTACAAAGTGTTTTACTAAGGTTATTCTTTTCAATGTGTAAACATTTCATTACTTTCTTTTTTCCAGTGACATTAGTTAAAAATCTAGTTATTTATTGAACTGATAAGAACAGACACTACACTATGAGAGATAACTGACATTTTTTCTTGTTCCTGACTTTAGTGTGAAGGCTTTTAGTGTTTCCCCCATTTTGCAAGATGTTGGTGTTTGGGCTAAGTAGGTTTTGGCATAGATATAAAATTGTATAATATATAGTATATGGAACATTTTGTCATATTTAGAGATTATCTACATATCCCACTTATAGTATTTAACCTGAATCAGCATCATCTTTTCTTAAACTATTTTTCTCCATCTTTGGAGAGATTAAATGATTTTTCTTTTTGATTTGATTAACATTAAGAATGTTTAAATTCTTGAGTAAACTATATTCTTAGAAAATTTCCCTCTGTTTAAAATGTCTTGCTTTCAGGTTGGGTGTTGTGGCTCACCTCTGTAATCCTAGCACTCTGGGAGGCCCAGCGGGGTGGATAACTTGAGGTCAGGAATTCAAGACCAGCTTGAGCAAGAGCAGGACCCCGTCTCTACTAAAAATAGAAAAATTATCCCAGTGTGGTAGCGCATGCCTATAGTCCCAGCTACTTGGGAGGCTGAGGCAGGAGGATCGCTTGAGCCCAGGAGTTTGAGGTTGCTGTTAGCCAGGCTGAGCTGATGCCACAGCACTCTAGACCAAGGAACAGAGTGAAACTCTGTCTCAAAAAAAAAAAAAAATTAAAAGAAAATGTCATGTTTTCAATGTCTTATTGGATATTTGTTGTTATATTATAATTAATATTATATTTATTATACTTAATATTACTCATTGATATTTATAAGTAAGAATTTTCTATTATTTTCTGTTTTTGTGGGTTCACTGTTAGGACTTAAAACCTATTTTGCATAGATTTCTTTTAGCACTGTATGGATAGTGCTTCAACATGTTCTGACTTTAATGGTTTCTGGTGATTAATTGGTGAACATTCCAATCATTGTTCCCTTATGTGCAATGTTTTGTTTTTCTCTGGTTGCTTTTAAGATTTTTTCTTTATCTTTCATGTTTAGCAGCTTTGCTAAGATATATCGAGGCATGTTTTCCTTTTATTTTATTATATTTGAAGTTTTCTGAGCTTCTTAACTATAGAAATTTATGTCTAATTAAATTCTGGTTAGCTTTGTAAATTATACTTTTAAATACTTTTTCTCCATATTTTTTCTCCCCTTTTTATGGAGCTTCAATGATGCATAGTTTAAACTTTTTGATATGACTCGGTTTTCCTTTTTTCAGTTTTTTCTCTATTCTTCCAAATGTATAATTTCTATTAATCCATCTTCAAGGTCACTTCTTGGAGTAAACTGACTTTTTCTTTCATCATCTTTATTTTGCTAATGTATATCCAGTGATTTTTTTCTATTTCAGATTATTTCACTATTATAATTTTATATGACACTTTTACATTTTTAAAAAATATTTCATAAGAACTTTATCTTTCTATTTATTTCAAGTATGTTATACTTTACTATGTGGAATATGGTTATAACAGCTGTTTTAGAGTTTTTAGTATTGCCGACATATGGGACATATTTGGATAGGCACCACTGTTATTTTCTCCAAAAAGAATTAATTACATGATAGCAGTTCTTTGTTTTTTGAACTCGAATTTTGACTTGAACATATTGAATGTTATGGTGTGTAGACTGTAGGTCCTGTTACAATGCTTTGAAAAATGTTATGACTTTCTTTTAGCATAGAGCCAACCAAGGTAAGTTCAGACCACTGTCTCACTTCTTTGGTCTCTGGCTCATATATTCATTAAATTCTCAAAGATCTACTTCCCTACTGCTCTACTCTTGTTGATCTGTCCCACATATAAACCACTCAGTGATTTGGGATCTGGGTACTTATGTACATCTCAATTCAGTTTCTAAGCTTTTTTGGTGCTGAGTTTAAACTACCAATGCAAGTGCAGCTTGGGGTGAGCCTGAGACTTGTATGATTTAATAAACAAAATCAGTGTGTTTTCATCTCAGTATATCTCCAATATGGAATTTTTTCTGCATATTGCATGCCCAAAGCCTCTATATTCTGGTTGTTCTGGACAGACATACAGGATTCCCATCTCAGCTATAGCTTTTCATGGCATTTCAGTACTGTGGCTTACACTCACAGCTCCACAGGGAAAGCATCTGTGAGATTGTTTTTCTAAATTTGACCACCCACCACCCCGTCACAATTCACTTGCTGTTATCTAATTTTTAGAACCTGTAGGAAGTTGTTTTTTGAAGTTTGAGTAGAAATTTTAGTTGTAGTAAGTGTGAGAAATGGGCTATCGTGAGTTTACACAGCATTACTAGAACTACAATTTATCTTTTTTATTTTTTAAAATGTCTGAAATCCTTTATTTTAGATAAGTACCATGTATACAGAAAGTCTTAGACCTTCCATTATTAGTCAATCTGAATGTTTTCTCTCAATAAATCTATGAAGGATAAGGTGGGAGGATTACTTGAGGCCAGGAGCTCAAGACCAGGCTGGGCAATATAGCAATACTCTGTCTCTAAAAAAAAATAAAAAATAAAAGTTAGCCAGGTGTGGTGGCACATACTTGTAATCCCAGCTACTCAGGTGGCTGAGGCAGGAAGACTGCTTGACCCCATGAATTTGAAGGTGCAGTGAGCTATCATTGTGCCACTATTACTACTGCACTCCAGCCTGGACAACAGCATAAGAATCCTGTCTCTTAAAATAAAAAAATAAAATGTGTTTCTCTATACTTTATGTTAAGCTTTTTCATCATGTGTCTTTTGTTTCTTCTCTATTTTTGATGGGAATTTTGGCATTTAGGAAGGTTGCTATTTATTTGACTTTTTTTTTGATGATAGTGATACACTTATTCTGCTTTTTGGGAGGATTAGGGAAAGAATAATTTTTACTACTTACATAATAGAACAATATCAAATTAGATAAGAAGTTTTTCTAACTTTTTATTCTGACATTATTATATTTTTTTACACTTTGGTATAGACTTGAATTATACATTTGCAAATACTCTTTTCCACCTTTTTGTGGCAAAAAAATTATGTGTAATTTTTATAAACTTTCTACAGCACATTCTTACAGTATCTCTGTTTGTAGTGAAATTCTCCCCATTTGCATAATTAAATATTTATGTATTTCCTTTTATTCTTTCCAACATATTTTATATTCTTTGCTATAACTTTTTAATACTCACACTTCATTGTTAATACTCACATAACATTGTTCTTTCCCTGCTATATACAGATGAATGTTGGATAAGCTTATAAAATCCATCAGAGTTTAGCATCTCAACAGTGATTTAAAGGGTTAAAGACTTTAGGGATTTATAATCAGGCTTCCACCTATAAGTTTTTTTTTTTTAATTCCAACTTTCTCATTAATTTATATATTGATTTATTTTATTTGAATATTTGTGTTACTATTACTGAAAAATTAGTATGTTTATGTTAAATAAATCTCATGCAATGAAAGTATAATGAACTTAGTGTATCAGCTGTGGTAATGTCATTTTCTGGTATACATGCATTAGATTTGTAAGATATCTCTTTCACATATTGCTCTGGACTTCTGAAACAGAAACAGCTTAATTCAGTTATTGTCTACTATTAAATAATGTTATGAGAGATTTTTAATGGTTATTTATGGTCTTTAAATGTCTTTATTATTTAGTTTAAATAGTATCAGCAGTGAATTCTTATACAACTGAATTAACAGATTTTAGTCTTTCTTTTTTCAAACACATCTGCTCATAAAAAAACAATGTGATGAAATTGGTTTTGAATAACAAATATGACTGTCTACTAATATGTACATATTTGTCTGGTATCTTTTGTTATTTTATATCTGTTTATCTATATGCATATAAAAATTAAATTGTCTTAGGTTATTAAAGATAACATAATTTTGAATCATGTTATGTGTTACTATTAAAGAAATTATCAACTTGAGGGTTGATAGTGACAAGTTGGGTAAGATTTTATATAGTTATGTAGATAATAATATGGATAGATTAGATTAAAATAGACACACACATATATTGTAGCTACAATAATGTATGACATTTACTTATAGAGAATAAGCACAAAATAATAGAGAATTTCACTAACCAGAAAGAAAGACATTTCTTATTTTTATTAATGTGAGAACAATTTGAATTAAAAAATAATGAGCAACAGTGCAGCTGTTTACCACTAATATATAGTTGAGAAAGACAACATCTAATCTTGAAGGTTTTTGTCTCTGTGGTTCAGACAAGCATCAGCAGAACTGAATCATCATCCACAACCTGGCTGTTTGTTGCTGGTACCCATAGTCGTCATCACTCTGGTATGCTAAAAGAGAGATTTGGATTTACCATCAAGCATCAAGCATTACTATGTGAATCCATGCAAAGTAATCCCTAGAAGACCCCAAATGTTATTCAGAAATAGTTCAAAGAGGCTGAAGTGCAAGCAGAACTTCACAGGTGAATTTAAGTAAAAATTTTAGTGTTGTTCTGACATCATTAGTACTTAAAAATAAGTATGCCCTAAGGAAGTAGGATATGGCATAATATAAGTTAATGGATTTTTTCAAATGGCTAATAGCTGGATAATAATATGATTGCAAATTATATTACCAATGATCTAACTAATTTCACCACTAAATTATGGTGATTTGTAAATATTTGTATTTCCATAAGTATTAATCAAGAATAATAGATTTAGGGTGGCAGAAACAGATTTTATTTTACAACAGCTGTTCAGAACACCGAAGGAAGAACACTATGGGAACAAATTGGATTTCCTGAAAGTATGTAAATAATGAATCTTTTTGTTAAGAATGTCAAGTTTAATTTAACATTGCTGTTGCAGTGTAGTACTCTTCAACGTGTATTTATTTGGGGCCTCATGCCAGCTACCTGGATCAACTCCAATGCCTGCTGAGCTAGAATCTGGCTTGCCTAAGGAATGATTCCAATGTATTCAAAAATTAAATACAACATAAACATCCTTCTGAATAGAGTTAAACTTTTTGAAAGCTCTATGAATGATGAATTTTTGTTCAATTTCTAAGAGGTAATCATTTGCTTTATTTGGTGCTTATTTCAAGTTTCTTCTTCCTCTTCACTGAGCATCCTTCCTCTTCATTAAATATCAATCTTTATTCACTCTGTAGAGCTGACAGACAATGCTTGAAACATCTGGAGGTGTACTACCTGATAAAGTACCTATCATCACAAGTTGATTTATTTCCTTCATGTACATTTGACACTCCTTTTTTCCATACAATTAAAGGGGAAAAAAGTTTTGTGCATTCTACGTAAGTAAATATCATGAACATAAAGTCATCGATAACTGAAATAATCCTTCAGAGTAGTTGGAGAAAATTATAGATCATACATACTATCACACTATAAATACAAATAAGGAATAAGTGATTGATAATCCAAAACTATTGAGCTGAAATACATTTAATAACGTTATAATATTGATAACATTCATTCTAATTCTGAATACCTTTTCATGTTAAAATTCCTTGCAGCTGTTTGAGAAAAAGAAATTGAGACCATGTTGCAGGAAGTAATGTTTAAAAGTATGCATTCATCTATATATAGTATAATAATACCCTTCTCACAAAACAAGCAAGCCTTTTCTCAAAACTTAAAATCTAGACTCATTTTAAGTTCAGGTAGAGGAATATGGATTGAGTTAAATATTTAGAATTTAAAGAAATAATTTTTCCATAAGTTTGACTATGTCTCGTTGTTTTAATGATTCTCCATTCTGGGCCAGTGCAGAGCTAATGAGTCATACAGCTAGTTCTGGGAATTCACAAACATAGTAGACTCAAGGTTATTTCAAAGCCTTTCTACAATAAGAAAAATGCCAGTACACTGCCTCTGAGAGATGCTGAAATCTAGTCAAATATTTGGGCAGTAAGTTGTTATTCCCCCAGCTTCTTTTCAGAATGTCAAAGAAGCAGAGATGTACAGACATGACTCTTTGGCTGAAAGTATATGCTCTAACCATTATGTCTATTATTTAAAACATTGGAATTCTAAGATTTTAACAATCATACTCTGAGTATTACAAATTGGGATGTGCATTTTATGTAATGGCCTGCATTGTATGATATTATGGATAATGGGAAACCATGCATTGCTGAATATCTCCTTTATATTATTGAAATTGTCCCAAAAATGAGATCATATTATTAAAAATTCAGATAAGTACTTTTTTAGTTCAGATTTAGTAAATCCCAATAGAACTAAAGACTCTAAAATTACTGAATGCTAAGGGAAAGAAAAGATGTGAATCAAAATGGAATAAAAAATAAAACCATTAAAAGTAGAATATTGAAAACTCATTTTTACTTCTTTTATATTTTGCACTACACTGACCTGCATTCAGATAATAGGTATTGTCAATAAGCATATTTATAAAAAAAGATATATTCATGTCGATTTACTCTTTGCAGTATATTCTCACAAAAATGTTGAATCAACCATTATAAGGCATAGTATCATGAGAAAATAATAGTTTAGTATCTTGCCTGGCAAAATTACATTATAATAAACACTTGTGCATTTGGTGCCCTGGATTTTGAAATAACTTTATTTCCTGCGGTGAAAATGAAAAAAAATGTGGTTGATGATATCAGGTTTCAGGCTCACATTTTATATTGATTTGTCAGAATGAGAAGCAGTAACTACAGGCCTGGGAGACCCTGCTGCTCTGCCCTTCTGGCTTCAAATAAGCCCCAAGATGAGGAATAAATAGTAATGTGGAAAAAGCAGACTGAGGGATTATAGGGAGCATTTACTATATTTTCTCTAGTCTAAGACACAAGATTGTCTTTGGAATGTTTAAGAATAAATAAAGAACATGTAAAGGAATTTAATTTATTGAATGCATTTTTCAATATTAGATGTTCTGAAACTAATATTGAAAGTCTACATCAAATAAAACCTTTCTCGCTGCTATGTCTCAAATCATGAGAAATGTAATTTCCTGAACAAGTAATCTTAATCCAATGAAGATTTACTTTGGTCTTTTTACTTTATAAATGTAATTCACTTACTCAATATTAAATGTTACCGGGTTTAAACAGCAAGGGATATATCAAAGATACATTAAAATATCTTAAATATGTCTGTTTTATTGATGCTGCATTATGAAATATTTTAAAGTCATAAAGCCAATCTTCATAGGCCCATATCTGCATAAAATACCAGGATAATGGATTCTTCAATGGTTATTGTATTTCTCTAATGACCTCAATAAATCAATAACATGTCTCCAATACTTTCCTCGCTCCAAGAATGGTTATAATACACATTATAAAATTATTTTTTCTTAATTTGTATATAATTATTATGTTTTGTATATTATTACAAATAAGGTTTATCTGTAAGGTCAATGATAGTGATTATCAAAGGAGGATTTTTAAACAACAGCAGCAACAATAACAAACCATGGATGGACAAGAATGACAATAAAATTATTAAATAAAGATGTGATTGATATGTGCAAATCAGTATTTCCTGATTGTTAGTGAAAGAGCAGGTAAAGGGAATCAAAGTGGAAATTTCATAATACACATTGATTAATAATACACATTGAACGTAATACACATTGAGCCATCTGTTGGGATATAAAGTGGCCAGACAGAAAAGTTACACCTGGGCATCTTTAGAGTTATATGTTCACAGAGTTTAGGATAGAACTATAGCATCTTGTTGAAGATGCTGTGTTACAGACATATCCTGAGGTTCTTGTAAGTGAACAGTATAGAGAATGTTGTAATTTGTTACCCTTGTATGCTATCTTTCTACCAAAAATGTTAAGATGACTCTTAATTCCAGCTTCTGATGATTTTTTTTAATTTTTAAAATAAAATAGAACTATTTTTTTGCTGGCATATAATCAATCAAAGCTACTAATCTTTAATCTCTGTTAATGAATATATTGCCATAAATACAAAATCAATGTAATTAGCCAAATTTGCTCTAGATAGCCTTAGATAGCACCACAAATTCCTGTAAGTTTGCCTTTAAACCAGAAAGATACTTGAACACCTGCATTTAATTCAGTTTTACTTGAAGATGTTAAGTATTGGTTATTTGGAGGCAAAATAGCAAACTGAAACAATATATGCAACCAAAAATTAAAACAAACACCCTTCTCTCTGATGAGGGCTAAGAAAAAGAAAAATCTTAGCAAAGTCGCCAGACCAGAATTAATGCCATGAAGTATTCTTATTCTGAGTGAAAGATTTGTGCACCCTATTCCCATCTCCTGCTTCTTTCACTCACAAAGGACAAATCATATTTCGAAATTTAGATGTCACTTTCTCAACAAGTCTACATTAACTGTAATCACTCAGCCAGTCTAAGTTAATGAGTTAGTGTCTGCTTCTCTGAACTCAGAGCAACTTGTGTGTTATTATGGTGCCACTTACCAGCTAAGATGCCCGCTGAAATTTGTCTGATATCAGACTGAGAACTCCTTCAGTTGGTGGACAATCTTTGTTCTCTAGATTCTAACAATCTAGCCCATATGTTCTTTCTAAAGTTGTATTAAGTGAATGAATTGTTAGTCTCTCCGTGTGTTATGCTAGTCAGGATTGTTTTGTTCCCTTTTTATTTTTCCAATGCAAAATAAGATATTCTTTCTCTTAGTTGAATAATTAACTTATGATTCTTATTTGAAGTATAATTCTTTTTGTGTATTTACAATTAATTTTACATTGATGATATTTTGAACTGAAAGTTTTCAGAAGGTATATAAGAAAGTCAAGGGGATGTTATTATGGTAACATTTTAACATTAAGAAGTACTTTTGTCAAAGTCAAGATATTTTACAGGCATATGGTCTTTAGCATGTTTCTTTTTTGAAGAACTAAAAACGTACATGGCATATTAAATATTCTGATAATACCTGCAGTGGAAAAATCTGATTATTTTGTTCAGCCATGCATTTCCCCAGCTAATATGAACTCTGAACCATCTTGTTTGTATAGTTCCTATTAATAATGTCGGAAAAACACAGTCTGTGAAACATACTTTGAAAAATTTTATATTATATTATGATCAATTATAATCAAATCACAATTTTTGTTAATATCAGTTAACATTAGTCAACATTGTCTTATCTGATACTAGAGATTACAAAAATAATTTTTCAAATATCATATATATGACTATGACTACCATCATAACCAACTTAAATGAGTGTGTAGTCTGCATGACTATATGTATATATATATATATATACACAAACACACATTTATAGTAAGCATGTAAATATGCATATATAATTTTATATATCATTGCATCTGATACAATGGTTACTATAATATATACTAAATTATCAAATTTGTGGGCACACAGTTGTTTGTAGTATTCCTTTTTATTCTTTTAATGTCCATGGAATTAGTAGAGATGGCTATTTCATTTCTGATAATAGCAATTGTTGTCTCATTTTTTTCTTAGTTAGTGTAGCTGGAGGTTGATAAACTTTATAGATCTTTTCAAAGAGCCAGGTGTTGTTTTGTTGATTTTTTCCTATTAATTTGCTATATTGAATTTCATTTGTACTTGGTTTTTATTATTTTATTTTTTTCACATACTTTGGACTTAATTTTCTCTTCTTTATTTCGTCTCCTAAAGTGAAAGTTTAGGTTAATTATTTTTGATCTTTCTTCTTTTTCCGTATATGCATTCAATACTGTAAATTTCCCTCTAAGCACTGTTTTTACTGTATCCTACACATTTTGATAATTTGTATTTTCATATTTGACTTAACTCAGAATATTTTTATATTTATTTGAAGCTTTTCTTTGACCCACGGGTGATTTAGAAATGTGTGTTTAATCACTAAGTATTTTGAGCTTGTCAGGTCTCTTTTTGTTACGGATTTTTAATTTCATTGTAATCTGATAGCAACATATTTTGCATGTTTTCTATGTTTTTTAATTTAGGAAGGTGTGCTTTATGAAATGAAATCCACAATCTTTATGAATTCTCCATATGAACTTGAGAATAATTTGTATTCTATTCTTAGATAAAAAGATAATATATTCCATAAATGTCAATTAAATTTAGTTGATTGATAGTGATTTTCATTTCAGGTATATGCTTACTGATTTTCTGCTTTTTAATTTTTTTTGGTATTCTTCTCAAATTACTTGAGGTATAACATGTCTAGCCAGAGAAAATTGGTGGCAAAATAATGTCTGTGCTGTTATTTTTCACAGATCTCTCTATAAAGTAAGAATCATAATAGTTGTTTTCCTTATATTGATCACTTTTCTAACTGGTTTATTTAATATGGGGATTTTTAGGGGAGGTGTTATTTCTCATGTAAGAAAAATGAACTGAATCTTCATAGAACAAATTGTTTACTGGACAGTTTAACATTATACTTTATTGAGAAAATATCACCAAATCTCTGTCTCATAGAATAACTAGACTGCACATTATGTAATGAATGGACCAAACTACTAAGGAAAATATTTCATATATTTTGAATATTTTTATTCTCCATTTTCTGATGCCTACATTTCACAGCTATATCATAATATCACTTGGCTTTTAAATTTTGACATAATGATAAATGCTTAATCCAGTTTTTCATTTTTTTTTTCTTTTTGGTTTATAGACTATGTAATAATATTACTCACAGCCAATGTAATGTGTACATGATCTATTTATGTATAAATGTACTTATATGAAGGAAGACATCAGATTACCCTTGCACCATCTTTGAAAAAGCTTAACTCAACTCTGGGGTAATGTTTACACATATATTTATATTGAGGAGTTCTAATTTTGTATGACACTGTCAAATTTACTATCAATTATTTGTTAATGTTATGATATAAGGTTTATGTATTATTGGTCAATAAGTAAAAAATATCATAATATTATGTCCTTTGTAATATCTACAATTACAAATGCACTTTCTACTATAAATTGAATGTTTGTGTCCCCATGAAATTCATTTGTTGAAATTCTAATGCCCAATGTGATAATATTAGGAGACAGAGACTTCGGGATGTAATTTGGTTATGAATGGAATTAGTGCCCCTATAAAAGAGGACTCAAGAAGCTCCCTTACCCTTCTACCATGTGAGAACACAGAGAGAAGATAGCCATCTGTGAACTAGGAAGCAGGCTCTCACCATAGAGTAAATCTGCCAGCACCTTGATCTTGTACTTCCCCGCCACTAGAACTATGAGAAGTAAATTTTGATTATTTATAATCCACCCACTCTATGGTACTCTTTTATAGCAGTCTGAAAAGACCTAGACATTGCCACTCAATGTTTGTGAAATATCTAGATGTAACAATATTTCCTGAGAATTATTTTAATGAATAAAAATGTACAAGTCTTCTTGATACCTTAATATTAATTTTCTGATTGCATATGGGTAATATTTCTGTATAGTAGACTATATTCCTCATCAATAAGAACTCGTACCTAAATAGTTTTAATTAAAATGCATGGGCAGTGATGCAATTATTTTATTTTGACGATTACCTGCTACAAGATTGTTGATGAAGTCCCCCATTCAATCATTGGCCTTCTATGCATCTCACCAGGAAATTCCTATTATTTAATACTCAAGCTCCTCAATAAATTTTCCAAGTAATGATTTTCTTTCAGATTATCCAGACAGTCAATTTGTTCATTGAGATAAAATCTTTGAAATTTGGTAAGATATTTTTGTATACATTATATTGACTGATACTGATAGCCCACTATTTCCTAAACTTACTGTATTATTCCTAAATGTTCCTTGAAACACAAGCTTGATCTACCATTGGAGAATTACTAGCTTTATTTGTTTGGGAAGTGTTTGTCAGGTTCCAGATTATAACACTGGTTCATTAATGAATTTCTTTTTTTACTCAGTAAACATTTAATATTTAGGGTCATCTTGCTGTTATATGTAGTGAGCAGTGTACATCTATGTGTCTTTACTGTTTAAAAATCCAGCAGCAAAGTAGCAGACACAATTTCTCCTCCCTTTGCTATTTTCTAATATGCTCCCAATGAGGAAAAAGACATAATTGCTTAAACAAATGGAACAACATACCTTGCATTTTCTTGTTAAATGAATGGTAGACTACAGAGGAAGATGCTTCTCTTAAAGTGGGAGATGAAAATAGACTTAAATGTTATTCCTTCCAAGTCTCATTTTAATAGTTAAATACTTTTAGTTTTGTTTTCTTTTATCTTGTGCTTCCAATTCTGTTTGCTGGTGACATGCTATGTTGATATGTATATGAAAATGTAGCAGGTAATGAAGAGTAAGAGCTGTAAAGAAATAGTAACCAAGAAAATGGAATGGAATGGATGCAAGAAGGAGACCAGGAAAGATCTTTTGGTGTAAGGTACAAGGTTAAAGAAACTGTTCTTGGATCAGATCACAAAATGCCCTGTAGAAAATTCATCATAATCAATTTTTTTCTGTAGTTGAGTTCTAAATGTGGTATGAATTTGTGGACCTGTCCATAAAAGACATGGCATACCCCTTTCTCTTCTGCTCTCTACCTACAGAGTACTGTCATAGCAAGTTATATAGATATTTATATTAAAATGAATATTTCTTAGGCTGATCAACCAATTTGTTAAGCATACAGACCATTACATGGGTTGATCACTCACCTCTGTCACTCACTAGCTGTTTTATAGTGCTCAAATTATTTAAACTCCCCCAACCACAGTTTCCTCACCTGTAGGAAGGAGCAGTGTTTCACAGTGCCAAACATATACTAAGTACCCAAAAAGTTGATTTAGAAAAATAGTATCTATTATGACCTTAAAATTGTTTATACAATAAAGTGCAGTAAAATAAAACATGAATATTTATAATATTATTTAGATTAGAATGTATGATTTATTATATAATTTTGACATTTCCAACAACAAATTTCCTATGGAATTAACAGTCATATTTATCTTTCTGGTTATTTTTAAAAACTAACACAAGAAAATAACTTCATTTTTTTTCTTCTTAATAAAATGATATACATTACATTTTCTTGTGTTGTGTTCTTCTGTATTATTTATAAATAAGATAAAAGGTGAATGCTTTTCACTGGTGTTCTGAAAGGACAATACTAAGTTTAAGCAGAAAATATTCTAAAGCCTTTTAGACTACATTGCAATTGACTTTTAAAATATTATTTTATAACTATAACCAGATGGACAACTGATTCCTTTACATATTTTCAACTGATAGATGTAGTTTGGGGATACAAAAAAACTCTTTCTTGGTTCTTAAATGCTAACAGAGATAACTGAGCAAATCCTAATACGAATGAATGTTAACATGTCATGCTGCTAGAATACTGGAATATAGGCAGAACTCCTTAATCAAACTTATTTTATCTTTAACCATAATATAAGGTGTAGTCCCTTAAGTTACCTTGATCTTCTTTCATGTCACTAAAAGCTTGAAAAGATTTGTGGATAAGGATATTATTGAAATTGAGCCTTAATTGGAACTTAATCTCCATAACTATGCATAATTGCCTGTGTTTATTACTCTTGTGATTTTAAGGACACATTTTTCTTTAGCTCTCAGGAAGTGAATGTTGAAGCAGCACAAATAGCATTAGATAATAGGATTGTATACACTTCACTGACTTTATTTGGTTATGCAGTATAATTATTTAAAGACAGACACAACTTACAGTACAATGGCCTCTAACTTTGCTAAGTAACTTCAATAAAATCAAAGATACAATTTCAATATATCTTTTCAGGTATAGTCACATTCATATTTAAAATAAATTAAAACTACATAAAATATATTGGTACTACTATAAACGTCAGTTCTAAAATAATCAGTAATGCAAGTGTTTTGGGAATAAGAGATCAAGTAATACTGAATTGCATCAAAATTGAAAAAGAAGAAGTCAAATTATTCCTGTTTGTTGCTGATATTATCTTAGATCTAGAAAAACCTAGACACCACTAAAAAAACTTTTAAGATATGATAAAGGAATTTATTAAAGTTTCAGGATAAAAAAAATCGATGTACAAATTCAATAGCATTTATATACACAAATAAGGTAGCTGAAAATAAAATCAAGAAGGAAATTTCATTTACAATAGCTACAAAACATGAATATACCTAGGAATGTAATTAACCAAGAAGGTGAAAGACCTCTACAAAGAAAACTACAAAACACTAATGAAAGATATTGTAGATGACACAAAGAAATGGAAAAACATCCCATGCACATCAATCAAAAGAATTAATATCATTAAAATCATGAAAATACCCAAAGCAACCTACAGATTGAATACCATTCCTATCAAAATAACAACATCATTTTTCACAGAATTAGAAAAAAATCCTAAAATTCATATGAAACCAAAAAATAAATAAATAAATAAGGAGCCCATAACAGCCAAAGCAATCTTAAGCAAAATGAATAAGACTAGAGGCATCATATTACCTGATGTCAAATTATATTATAAGGTTATAGTAACCAAAACAGCATGGTATAGGAATAGACAGAATAGAGAACTCAGAAATAAAGCCATATATTACAACCAAGTGATCTTTGAGAAAATCAGCAAGAAAATACATTGGGTAAGGCCATTCTTTTTAATAAATGGATGCAGGTTTAATAACTAGATGTATAGCACATTTACTGTAAGTTGACAAGTGATGGCTGCCAGTAAGCATATTTACCCAGAAAATAATTAATTCTTTTAACAATTAGTAAATAATGAGCAGCCCATCCAAATTATGCAGAAGGAACTAATGAGTGAGATGCCTATGTACTGACAATTAGTTGAACTAAAGGGTAAATTGTAGAACATTATTTGCATTATCATACCACACAAACTTGAAAAATACTTAAGTGCAGAGGTATGCATTTGTGTATAGGTACTCAAATGAGAATAATGTTGATATCTATGAAGGTGTATAAATTTTGATTAATAGCCAATAGAAACATTAAGCTTACTTTTATTTTAAGAATCAGTTTATTGACATAATTAATTTGACATCTTACTAAAGACTGTATTAAAATAGGAAATAATTATATATTTATAAGTATTATGAAAGAAAAAATACTAGACTATACAGAAGAAGGCATGAATTTATAAAATAAAAGGCATATTTGTCTTTTAAATGAGTCAATATTTTGACATTAAAATTTCTCTCTACCTTCGTTTATAGGGTCCATAATATTCAGTTGAAATTCCCATGTTTTTTGTAATTTATTTCTGTTTTTTCAAAAGGGCTTATATCAATACTATATTAAGAACTCCAACAAATAGATAAAAGACAAACAATACAAAAGAAAAAAAGAGAAAGATCCAGAAAGGTCACTTCACAAAAAGGATAGCCAAATGCCCAATAAACCTATAAAAAAAAGTGCTCAGCCTCATTAATAATTCAGAAAATGCAAATTAAAGCCATACTAAGATGCCACCACACACCCATCAGAATTACTGTAATTTTTATTTTTTTCTTTTTTGAGACAGAGTCTCACTCTGTTGCCCGGGCTAGAGTGAGTGCCATGGCGTCAACCTAGCTCACAGCAACCTCAAACTCTTTGGTTCAAGCAATCCTTCTGCCTCAGCCTCCCAAGTAGTTGGGACTACAGGCATGTGCCACTATGTCTGGCTATTTTTCTATATATTTTTAGTTGGCCAATTAATTTTTTTCTATTTTTAGTAGAGATGGGGTCTTGCTCTTGCTCAGGCTGGTTTCAAACTCCTGACCTTGAGAGATCCTCCCGCCTCGGCCTACCAGAGGGCTAGGATTACAGGGGTGAGCCACTGCGCCTGGCCCTGTAATTTTTTTTATTATTATTTTGAAGTATTATGGTAGTACAAATGCTTTTGGTTACACAGCATGTTCATGGATTAGTAGAACCAACATTGTTAAAATGTCCATACTACCCAAAGAATTTACAGATTCAATGCAATCCCCATCAAAATAACAATGTCATATTTCACAGATCTAGAAAAAAATAATTCTATGCTTCATGTGGAACCAGAAAAGAGCCTGGATAGCCAAAACAATCTTAAGCAAAAAGAACAAATCTGGAGGCATCTTATTACCAAACTTCAAACTATACTATGAGGCTATATTAACCAAAACAGCATGGTAATCAGCACAAAAATAGAGACATAGATCAATGGATCAGAATAGAGAACCAAGACATAAACCATCCACCCACAGCTAATTGATTTTTGACAAAGCAGACAATAATATACACGAGAGAAAAGAATCCCTATTCAACAAATGGTGCTGGGAAAATTGGATAGCCATGTGTAGAAGGATGAAACAGGATCCATATCTCTCGTCACTCACAAAAATTAATTCAAGATGGATAAAGGACTTAAATGTAAGGCATATAACTTATTTCTAAAATTTATCTAGAAGAGAACAGTTAAGAATCTAATTTTGGTAAGAGATGAGATGGAGAGAAAAAGAAAAATAAGTAGATTTGGGAATAATGAATGATGTGCACATCTAGGTGAAAAGATTCAGTATGCTTAAGGTATTAATAATTAAAACTATACAAAAATAGCATATCAATAAGCACATTGATCAAGGGAATAAAATCAAGAATGTAGAATTAGACTTCATTATAGATGAAGTTTTAGGTTTTATAAAAAAGACCTTTTAAATATAATATTTGGCAAAAGAATGTGTAATTCAAACAAATGTGTTAAGGGAATTAATAATCTTAGCTATGCACATAACCAAAATAAATTCAAATAAAACATATAAACATGAAAATAATATTTGGCATTTATTGGATGATCACTATATGTAAGATTTTCTTCAAAATTCCTTGTATCTATTAGATATTTTATTCTTCATAACAACTTATAAAATTATTAATTATTCCTTTTACAGATAAGGAAACTGAGGAGTAGAGAGGTTAAATAACTTGAACAGGATCACATGGCTAGTAATTAGTTGAGCCAAGATTCAAACTCAGGAAATTTGATACCAAAGTCTGACCTCAGATTCCAAATAAAACAATAATATTTGAAAATACACTTAAAAGTGGTGCATTTTTAATAAGTGAGATGTGGAGAAACAGTTTCTATGGAATTAATTATAAATCTATATGATAAAAATCTAAAATATTTGAGTGTGCTGAAATGTAACTAATTTCTACATCAAAATAAATACCATAAAATTAAAAGATGTTAGACCAGAATAAAGTGTTTGAAAGATAAATGAAATAAAATACTTAATATGCACCATATAATTTTATTTTTATATACTCTCATCATATGATTTTAAAAAATACTTCACATAGAATAAAACATAAAAATTAAAATATTCCAAAATATTTTATAGAGAAACTTCCATTAACCTATTCATTCAAGAAATACTTTTGAGGGACTACTGCTGTGGGGATGCAAAGTTGAGTAAACAAATGCATAGCTTTTAGCATCAGGATGATTATAGTCTATTGATCCTTATTAAGCAGCACAATAGTGACCATATCTGGCTTAAGTACAATGAGTAGCTCTTATGAGTTTATTCTTGTACATTTTGTAAGTCACTATTCAAAAATGGTTTACACAATAAAGAATGTTTTCAACAAGAATATAGTATATAGGTTACCTATTCTAAATGACTACAGCTTTTGTCATTTAATTCATGCATGATTTATATTTAGATTCATCACACTTCTTTATCACTTGAGTATTATCAAGAATAAAAATAGCAAAGAAAATGTGGTAGAATTTTTTTTCTTCTCCCAGACTCTTTTCTCAAGTCACCTTTTATCCTGGGCACAGACATTCTCCAAACTAAAAATAATGAGAAAAATTAGAAAACAAAAACAAAACGTTTTGAAGAAAATCTAGTACATCCCCTACCAAGCTAAAGAAACACTTTGTTATCTTTAAATTTAATGGGGTGCTGAACTGCAGAGGAAAGAAAATGGATCTCAATGTTATTAGACATGCTTCAGAATGTTTGTCCTTGACATTATTACATAAAATAACAATGCAGAAATCTAAAGTACATTTATGATTAGCAAATAAAAATTGTTGCCAGAGATTGAAATGCCCTGAGGAGGACAGTTTGACCTTCTCTTATAACTGAAGCATATCAGTAAACAGCAACGATAAATTAAGATAAACAGTATTGTGAATGAAAGTAAAGTATGTGAATTTAAATGAACCACTTTTCCAATGAAGTCTGTGCAATTAAATATAAAGATATAATACAATTAAATTCTATTATTGCTAAACAACAACTATTTTTTCTAAATAATAACTATTATTTCAGTAGTTTTTCAAACTTTTTGGTCATTTATGTTTTAGTGGCATACTTCAACAGTAAGCTCTCTTGTATTTTGTAATAACATGTCTCATGGCATTTTCTATTAATACAGCATAGATACCATGATCAGGATATTACTTCCACTGGAGAGTATTATTTCCATATGTTTTGGAGATCAAGATTATATAATATTCATAGCTACTGCAACTATCTAAGCAATATAAAAAAAGGACTCTATAAAATTGAATCAATAACCATTTTAACAATGCAGGCTTTTCCTTCACATTGTTTATTTTACTGACAGGGACATATTTCTAGGAATTGGAAAAATTTCATTTGTACCTGTTTTACATTTAGCATAAAGTTAGCCAATATAATAAGATGAATGTGTTTTTATTTTTATAAAGGTTACCCTACAAGATGCAAAGTAAGATAATTGAAGAAAAATATGTTCTTTGAAAAGTTGGCTAAATTAATTGTGTTATCCTGGATTGGATACTAAAGAAGAAAATAAGACAGTTGAAAAACTGGTAAAATGTGAATTTAGTCTGGAATTTAGTTGATAGTAACGTACCAATATTGTTTCCTTAATATTTTAAATGTATCATGGCAATGCAAATGCTGACAATAAAGACAAAATGGGCTTAGGACATAAAAATTTATCTGTACTATCTTTTAATTTGTAAATATCTCCAAACTTAA